>JACXGI010019307.1:0-12252 GCA_016801175.1 Esox masquinongy
GTTAATGTAATGCATTTGTTGTGTCTTTGTTTATATGCGTAGACATATTCTATACAAAATGCTTACTTATACCGTGTAGCCCATAGACAAATTTCTTTCTTTTTTTTAACTAATTCTTTTTAGAGGGTCTACTTCCCGTTTGGTATTGACTTGGCAATTAATGTTCTGTCAATATTTTCTTATACTTGGCTTTTCCTTTGTTATTCCGGTGTCTTGCAAAACATTGAAAATTTAATCAAATCAGTATTATGAAGAAATATTTCAAACTACAGTTACCATCGCAAGAGGAAATTCCATGTAATGGATGACAGTGTTACCCTTCAACATCATATTTTCATTAGACAATATTATGTTTCTCTGATCTGCCATACAAAATAACATTATCATATAATGGATTTCATTCATAAATTCACCAATATTTTGCAGAATTAACCTGTAAGTTGAAATCAGTTTAAGATGTCTCCCTGTCTTTTTGAAATATTGGCCTAGATTTCTCTGCAGTGTTATTGTTGGGCAATAGAAAAAGCCATTTTGTTCCAATGGAGCAGCTAAAAATGAAGTTTTGTTCATTATCCCTCAGCTATTGTGTTTGAATTTAATGAATGATTAAGTACTGCCAAGGAGCTAATTTAGATAAATACAGATAAGTTTATGAAGTTGCACAGTTTTTCAATATTCAATATATTAACTGAGTCTTTCCCAGTGCCGGCTATAGCCTTTTGGGAGCCTTAAGCAAAATTCCATTTGGGGCCCTCTCTCCCCCCTAGCAGTCGGAGGCCCCCTAGCGATCGGGGGCCATAAACGACCACTTCTGTCTCTTATGCCTGGAGCCAGCCCTGGTCTTTCCATTTAAAACAATGAGAACAATTACCATGTCAGGGGATTTTAACAAAATGTTCCCAATTTTTTTATCACCCATATATACACTGGATGACATAGTCCCAGAAAGTTGTTTTGATGAAGGGTTTCTGTATAAAGGTTGGGCTCGTAGTGGTATGGACAGATATCGGCACAGCAGCAGGAAGCAGGGGTCCTGGGGGTACTTCAGCCCCCCCTGAGGTAGCATCCATCAGCACCACCTTACACTGGTAGTCTGTGAGACAGGCGTCATTTTGGCCGATGGCATGCTTCTCGGGGGCGATCACGTGAACTGTTTAATTCCCCCAAGCGATCAACCATTATCAGCGCCCCTGGCTCTTCCCACATGGGCCATCAGCCGTAATGATGCACGTAAATATCACGCACACACAAAAGGACAACGCATGCCCATCGGCCAAAGTGATGCGTGTCTTGCCCACCAACAAACAGACTATGCACTCATATCGGTGGCAGACAGAAACTGAGACTGAATTTCCGAATCTCATCTGAGGTACCCCCAGTTTTAATATCATCTACTCAATCATCAAGAGTTTTCTATCCCACAAAGAGGCGGGCCAATACTTACTGTAAGTACTGTAGATTTTCTGTTCTATGTTGTCATATAGTTGCGATGTCAGTCCGTTTAATACCCATTAATATATCAGCTTTTATAGACACAATACATACATTTTGATAGACACTTTTTTCTATGTATGATATCCAAATGTTCAACATTTTAAACAGTAATGTAACACTGATAAAAGTCAAGGGGAAAATAAGTTTTTGCATGTAATTACATAATTATTAAAATGTATATTTGAAAGCAAACAGTAAAGTGGCAATTACATTATCCACTTTTTAAATGGAGACAAATCAATCTATCATTCAAACTTATTTTATGAAGCCCTTTTAACATATGATGTTGTCACAATGTGCTTGTGCAGATACTTAGCCTGAAACCCCAAATGATGGCAACCTTTTCTGCTTGGCACGACTAAAACCAGGATTCAATCCAAAAGTGTCTAATAGGAGTTTTACGGTTTTTAAAGACATTAATTTGAAAACAAAGACCTTTCTCATTGTGTAAATACTGTTAGAGCTCACCGTATGCATCACGTTAACGTGAATGGTCATCTCTGCAAACATTGCCTTTTAAAGCTGCCATGGCAATAAATCGTGACTGATTTGTCTGCCTACGTATCCACTAAAAAGTATTTCCAGCAAAACTTCGCAAGTCTGTAATTCCTATTCAGTGATGACAGTAGCCGTTTTGTCAATGCATAATTAGTAAGTTTACACAACATTCAATTTAGGTGCTGTTGAACACGTTTGTAATTGCTATAGACAGCTGTAAATACATTCCCTATAGGCTCTGTTGACAAGGTGACAAGACTGCCATCCTATTGAATGTTCATCTCCCATAGCTGGATCAGTGGGGAAGTCCTATTATGGGTAAAAAACGCCTGAGCAATAAAGCAAAAGGAGCAGCTTCTCTTTTTTCAGCTGGTCTATATTAAAATAGAAAATGGCAATGTTATAGTATTAATATCACACGAATAATAGTTACAAATTATATGTTATAATAAGATCGGGTAATCAGTCTTATCCGGGATTTACAAATTTAAGATTACCATTTTTTAAGGTGTAAATGTACAATCGTGTTTCCAAAAAAGTTGGGACGCTGCATAAAATGCAAATAAAAATAGAATGCAATGATGTGCAAATCATTTATCCCTATATTTAATTGAAAATAGTACAAAGACAACATATCAAATGTTGAAACAGAGATATTTTATTGTTTTAAGAAAAATACATGCCTGTTTTGAATTTGATGCCTGCAACACATTTCAAAATTTGGGCCCGGGACATGTTTGCCATTGTGTTGCATCACCTCTTCTTTTAACAATATTCTGTAAGCGTTTTGGAACTGAGGAGACCAGTTGCTGTAGCTTTGAAAGTGAAATGTATTCCCATTCTTGCATGCTATAGAATTTCAGCTCCTCTACATTTTGGGGACTCCGTTGTCGTATTTTTCATTTCATAATGCGCCAAATGTTTTCAATGGGTGACAGATCTGGACTGCAGGGAGGCCAGTTTTGCACCCAGACTCTTTTACTCTGGAGCCATGCTGTTGTTATATGTGCAGAATGTGGTTTGGCATTGTCGTGCTGAAATAAGCAAGGCCTTCCCTGAAAAAGTCATAGTCTGGATGGCAGCACATGTTGCTCCAAAACCTGTATATGTTGTTCAGCATTAATGGTGCCTTCACAGATGTGCACGTCACCCACGCCATGTACACTAATGCACCCCCATACCATCATTTGAGGATGCAGCGACATACTGTGTTCACAGACAATGGTATTTAAAAGTGTTCCGGAGCCCATGCAGTGATGTCCACTACAGAATCATGTCTGTTTTTAATACGTTGACGCCTGAGGGCCCGAAGATCACAGCCATCCAATATTGGATTTCAGCCTTATCCGTTGCATTTAGAGATTTCTACGGATTCTCTGAATCTTTTAATGATATTATGCACCATCCCCAAACACTTTTACGCAATTTTACGTAGAGAAATGTTATTCTTAATTTGTTGCACTATTTTCCCATGCAGTCTTTCACAGAGTGGTGAACCCCTCCCCATCCTCATTTCTGACAGACCCATCCTTTCTGGAATTGATCTTTTAATACCCAATCATGTTATTGACCTGTTGCCAATTGGTCTAATTAATTGTGTGATATTCCACCGGGTTTAGTTTTTAGCATTACACAGCTTTTCCAGTCGTATGTTGCCTCTGTCCCAAATTTTTTGAAACGTGGCTGGCATCAAATTTAAAGTGTGCATATGTTTTTCAAGAAACAATACAATGTCTCAGTTTCAACATTTGATATGTTGTCTTTGTATTATTTTCTATTGAATATAGGGTTAGAATTATTTGGTATATAGCTAAACCCTAGCAAAACGAGATACCTTGCTACTTCATAGATATGTGAAAAACTTAAAGGGGAGTAACGTTGAATATCTCAAATGTGTCAAAATTCAAAAAAGCTTAAAGTAACTATTGGACTGTCTCTCTATGTTTGCACCTCTCTGGACTGCCCATGGGCTTACAGCAGAAGCCAAAGAGCCGGATTTGGAGATTTGGAGAACTTTACTGCCTGTCAATGAAAACTTGTCATTGGCCTTTGTATATCCATAAACTTGACTGTTCCTTACCTTTTGCTGAGCTAATTGTGCAATGCACATGGTGCACTTTGGCTTAAAAGCTAGCAGAAATGTACCAATCTCTGGGGTATGGGGAAGGGCTTTCTCTGATGTGTAATTATCACATGATGTTGCCAATACAGTTTTGTGGCCCAAACACGAATGCAATTGCATAAACTGTAATGCTAGCTATCAAGTGGCATGGTATTTAATGAACTAATTAACTAACTAACTAATTAAAACACTCCATGTTACAGCTTCCTGTGAAGCTGGGAGATCTGTGGACAACAGAAGGATATTTGGCAAAACCGTTAACGCCTGATGCAATATTCCTTCACAACTCCTGTTTAGGATAATGACTGTAATGTTATGATAGTGAAAATATGATAATGTCATTGAACTTTTGATGTCCAAGCTCAATCGGCGAAGCATGGATTATTGAGCTATAATTGGCCAAATTCAGGGGGTGTTTGGACTGGAGTGGCAGACAGAAGAGTTAGCCTGCTGTGAAAGGTAGGCATAAGACAGGCTTTTTATTAACCTACTAGTTGAGGCCTGCCCAAATAGTGAATATGTTTGGACAGTAATATAATATTAGAGCTTCTTTATAGTCTGACAATGCTTGTGTGGCCGCCATGCCAAATTTGTTTTTGTTTTGAATAGGCTGTGTTATGAATAAGAGTTTGGGGACATCATGCCCAAAGAGATCATATTTTGGATATTAATTGGTAAGTGCTGGTTCAGAACACTGAGAATGATAGTTTTTTTGCAACTACAGAGGAGAGCCCCAAATAGCCTTTAGCTATCGACAGGTTTTGATATCAGCCGCTCAATTGGCAGGGCGCCTCAATTTTATTGAACTAATTGCCGCCCCGTAAATTTGATGAAACCAATATCATGTATTCCGGTACCTCGGAGCTCACTCACTTTCACCCTTATTGTTTGTTCTAATTTGCAATTGAATCACTAGATTTAATTATTATTTTGGCTATAGGGGTGGGACACTTGCTTTTTTCCAAATGGTTAGGGAGGTTCACGTGAATCGTTATTTAGCTAAAGGGAGGGCCATGCATTTTCATTTCAGATAGATCCAACTTCCTCCAGGTATACCTCATTATACAGTTTGCTCAAAAGTTTGCATGCCTTTGGAGAATTGGTAATATATGTACCATTTGTAAAGAAAACATGAGTGAGCAGGCAAAACACGTCTTTTATTTCTTATGGGATTCACAATCAACAGTAGGTCATAACAGAATGGCACAATCATAAACATGGCAACAAAGAAAAAAATGAACAGACCCCTGTTCAAAAGTCTGCATACCCTTAGTTCTTAATACTGTGTATTGCCCCCTTTAGCATCAATGACAGCGTGCAGTCTTTTATAATAGTTGTCTATAAGGCCCCGAATTCTTGCAGGTGGTATAGCTGCCCATATGTCTTTGAAAAATGCCTTCAGGTCATGCAAAATCTTTGGTCGTTTTGCATGAACCGCACGTTTGAGATCTCCCCAGATTGGCTCGATGATATTAAGGTCAGGAGACTGTGATGGCCACCCCAGAACCTTCACCTTTTTCTGCTGTAACCACTGGAGGGTCAACTTGGCCTTGTGCTTAGGGTCATTGTTTAGCTGGAAAGTCCAAGAGTGTCCCATGCGCAGCTTTCATGCAGAACAACGCAAATTGTCTGCCAGTATTTTCTAATAATATGGTGCATTTATCTTGCCATCAATTTTCACAAGATTCCCCATGCGTTTAGAGCTCACACACCCCCAAAAACATCAGTGAGCCACCACCATGCTTCACAATGGGGATGGTATTCTGTTCACTATAAGCCTTGTTGACCCCTCTCCAAACATAGCGCTTATGGTTGTGACCACTCCAAATTACAGTGTGCCAGAAGCTGAGGCATGTCAAGGTGTTGTCGGGCATAATGTAACAAGGCTTTTTTGTGGCACTGGTGCAGTAAAAACTTCTTTCTGGCCTGTCTGTCACCTTGTGTGTCTGTAACAAGGCCAAACATTCAAGGGTATGTAAACTTTTGATCAGGGCTATTTGGGTGATATCTGTTGTCATTATGATTTAAAACGGAGCCAAACAACTATGTGATAATAAATGGCTTCATATGATCACTATCCTTAAATAAAAGGATAGGATTTTTGCATGATCAGTCATATTTTCAAAATTAATGCCAAAATTTCACAATTTATGCCAGGTTATGCAATCTTATGAGCACAAATGTACATAAGATATAATAAGGGATACCTGGCACATCATGACAAGGAGTAATATCAGGTCCATATCAGCTGGTTTTCAACCTCCATTTCTTAAAAATGATGTCTATATTTATACAGTTTGGAAACTGTGTGTTTCCTAGTGAATTGACTTATTGCGCGCATTTAAAAATCCCATGTATATTCTTGGCTTTAACCGCTGCTACACTTGTGTTGTTGTGTTCCTGGCCCTAAATATGAACAATACTCATACCCATTTCAGTCTGTCAAGCCCTGCACCTAAAACGTTGGATTGTCAATCAAAATAATAAATGACAGAAACCTTCCAGAATCGCCTCTCCAATCAATTGACGGTGAAGTCCTCTGAGGTGGTTTTGTCCTGGAAATCACTTTAAAAACAACTAAAGTTTGCTATTAGCCCTAGGTGGCACCCACTGAATCTTTTCCACACAAAAACACTGCTGCTGTGAAGGGGGTGTTGTACACCAAGGTTTATCCCACTTATGTGACTGTACGTTTGATAACGCCCTTCAGAAAAAGCTCCCGCTCATCTCTTGCCAGAGAGATAATAAAAGGAATAAATAGAGTGTATACTCTTTGAGGAGAATGGTGAGGCAGAAGGAGCTAAAGTACGAACTGCGCCTCACTTTCGCATGTCATTACCTCTGACCCCTAAAGTGCTCTGTCTCTCCAATTACAGCCTTTCAAAATTAAATTGTATTAACTATATCCTCAAAAGGTCAACTTGGAATTTACAGATTGGTCAAGATAGCAACAAGTTGAGAACTGGGATGGTTGATTACATAATACAGTATGCACGCTAATCAGAGGGCATGAGCTTAAAGTTTAAAATGATGGTAGCTTGAACATAACCGCTTGTATATAGACATTGCAGTAGTCTACGAATCAAAAGTCCCTATGTAAAGTTCCATTTCATAAAACATTTTGAGAGATAGCACAAAGCTGATGAGATATATCTCCTCCCAATTTCATGATGCCCAATAGGTGACTTATTTTAACTTTTACCCTGTTTTTCTTCCTAAGTTCATTACACCCAATTGGTGACCAAGGTCCTGCTTCATCTAGACAACGCCCAGTGGACTCAAGAAAGTTGACATAGAGATACGGGTCTTCCAGGTGTCTAGATCAGAATTGTCACACTGTGTAAGGAACACATTCTCCGGGCTTCTACCTCCAACACAACCGTCAGGCTTGACAAATAAGCTTAAATTGTATTAGCTTACTAATCCCCCAAACCTGAACTGTGCTGGCCAATTGCACAGCCCATCAGAGATCCCCTGAGCACATGTGAGAGAAGGATTCAAACATTGGTTTTGCAAAGACACAGCAGTGAGGCTGTGAATTTACCATTGTTCCACCGTAAAATAACATTTCTTAAAGAATCATCTAGGAAGAGATATTGGGGCAGTAGGCACAACCCATCTGCACAGTCCTGTAAACCATAGCCTCATATTAAATAAATAACAGGAACGTATGTGAACAAATAACATATTTGTATACATATTTCATTTATTTCATTAACACCTAAAACTGCTTGTGGCAATGACTGCAATTAAAGGCATTCTGTTGTAGTTGTTCTTCTTACATTGCTAAATTGCTACATTGATAATTTTCCCCACTTTGTCTCACTCTTATGGAGAACCACTTTAACTCTGCAACATTAGGTATAAACTGCTCATTTTAGCCCTGCCACATGATCAGAATTAACTTAAGCTCTGGCCATTGATGGGCCATTACACCATTTTATATGTACTGCTGTTCATGTGTTCTGATGTAAATAGCCTTATGTGTTAAAGAATATGGTCTTGCTGCACCTAACCCAGGTCCACATCAGATTCAGATTATTCTCTTTAAGGACTCTGATAAAGACCATTATTTATCATTCCTTCAATTAAGACATTTCTGCCAGGTCCTTATATCGACAGCCCTTATTTTCTTTGGCCCTCGTCCACCATTTCTACCTCACACGCCTCTCATTTCTAAACTGTTCAAGTTTTTGTATGTTTGATTGGCAGAGTATTTGGAATATTGCAGTATTAGTTCAGTTTGATTGTATATTTCATTTTAATTATTTGTCTCTAATTTGTAAAGTACCCTACTTCATTAATTCAAATTTGCAATTTTTTATTAAAAGCTTACCTTTACTGAGCCCACATCAGGTTTCCACCAAGGTATAAACACTACAATCATGTTGGGCTGTCCCCAACAAAAACATATCAATAGGTTGATATTTTAAAATTTGTACGTTTCCATACACCCTATGTTATAATAATTAAAAACACTGGGTGTAAAAAAGAAAAGCACTGTGCTTGTCTTAAAAGTGCAGTTAATGACTCAAGCAGCAATTATTATATAAGCATTGGCGATGTCTGATAATATGTAGCCTGTGATTAGTCTCCCATCTACATCGATGTAATTGAAAGGCTCCAGTCCTCCTGACCTTTTCCCAGTGATATGTAGACCCAGTAGACCCCTGGGTGTCTTGTCTGTGCCACACCATTCCCACACAGCCAGAGATGACTGCGGATAGTAATGCCAGCCCTGCTGTTAGGCCAATAACTTGTGATTGTATTTTTTTGGTTAGTGGTAGTGCTATTCAGTCAAAGCCACATGTGTTTTTCCCCTGACTGGCTTAAAGCAATTACAATAGTGTTGATGTGCCATAAGCTTGGTAGCTGGTAAGAAGACAACTAAGTCTGGAATAGCTGAAAAACTTTGCTTGATTAGGATGAGGGTGACTTTAGGCTTACTGCATCTCTTTCCAACCTTATCATAATCTCTATTGGGTAAGCTTGGTGAAAGATCACTGGTAGACCAGGAATTTTTTACCATTTCTAAATTTTTCAAACCCCATGAATTGTTGCTGCAACTAGTGAAATTATAGCCTGGCATATATATTGGTTAACATTTTTGTTGATTACAGAAGCCTCAAATGAAACAACTTACTTTACACTAGCCACATCATTTATCATGGGCATGAAGTGATAGATTTTGATTAGTTTGGATTGACATGTTGTCTCCTCATAATCACTTTAGACACTCGCAATACAATCAACCCAACCCTAAACCACCCTGGACTGGATTCGGTATGAGATGAGGAGGAGACAAGTAATTTTATTGTTAAATTTCATTCTTGTAACCATTTGAGGCAGGATTCTACACTGTGCCCCTTTAATTGGCTTGACTTTTCATGACTGGTCCCAGGTAAGATGGCAGATCTAATTGGACATCAGATGGAACTATAATTCCAATCTATACTTTATATCTATGCTCCCATGCTGATCTCTCCAAACCACAGCCCTGCTAATCACATCCCTGTCTTTTCTAAGTTATTTTGTTATACAGCACCTGGCATTGCCCTACAAAAAACAAGGCTTTCCTTGCTCATAATGTCTGGATAAAATCAACATCAGATTAATCATAATGCTAATCTATGGCAGTCAGCGAATTTGAACAATTTCAAAGTTGGCAGCAAGTAGCCCTACCTTCTACTGTCTGCCTCCAGCCATGTAAATGCATCATTACATTGTGAGGGTTTGAGTTAAAAAATTGGGTGGGTAGGTGTGAGGGTTGGATTATCTGTTCTTCTATCATTCCTGTGTACTCTGCAGAGTCAAGAGATGGCTACAAGGCACCAAAGAACAGATTCTGGTACCTGAGACAACCAAAGCAAGGGACTCTGAAGTCAGGGGTTTCAGCCCAGTCCAGGAATAAGAGCCCAGCTAAAGGCCGGGGGGAGGATTTAATTGGATTCCTGTAACCAATTATTACAAGGCACATCATGACGCAAAACTAGGATTCAAAAGGAAGTGGGTTTTGAGAAAGGGATGGAACCAGACCAGAATATTCTCCCAGGCGCCATGTCTTGTCTGCTTGCATTGGCGTCTGTTATGTCTGATCTTGTCTTTGTCATTAAAGCCTCTCTTACTCTGGAAGCCGACCTGACATTTCTTCATTATTGACCTTCCCTTAACACTTCAAACCTTATATGAAGGCTTCTACCAATAATAACTTTTCAAGTTAAAGGTTCTATTAGAACCCCCTATGATAGGATTTATTGAAAAGCGTTTTATCTTGGGAATGTTCTTCCTTGAAGCCTTAAAGACATATCTTTATGTAGCATAAAATGTATCAACCAATCAATGTAGAAGAAGTGTAGATATAATAAAACATCAATATGACATAACATTCCTTGACTTCCAAAAATCCCTTCTTGTCTTCCAAGTGATCACAAGAAAACCTTTCTACCTAAAACTGTTTCTGGGATTTTAAAGGTTTTAATTACAACAATTACAGCCTAAAAACAACCTTGTTTCTTAAGGGTTCTTAAGATCAACATGTTTTTTTTAGTGGAAGCCTATTATTCTGCAAAGACCGTTCAAACCTTTCTTGCATAGAGTATAGTAGTCAGTTAATGTAATACTCCTAGTGGTTTGTGTGAATAATATATATATATATATATATATATATATATATATATATATATATATAGTATGTACCTCTATCAGGGTATACTGTTCATGTATTCATATAGGGACATCAAGCCAACCCCCCCACCTCTTCTGACTATAAGCCTACAGTGTTTGCGTTGAGAGCCACCCTATTTGGAAATCAATAAACAGGAGGTAATTAAATGATAAACCACTGGGTTTTCAAATCAAATTAAGCTTTGGAGAAGGAGATAAAGCTCCCTTTAAATAAGAATGTTTTATTTGCGCAGATATATTATCTTTTCTATCATGTCTGTTATCATATGTGTTCTCTGTTAATACTTAATAAAGACAGGCTTCTAACATTATCATTGGCGTGGTCCTGAATGAATAAGACTCATAATGTTGGGAACAATTTAATCGGAATTGGAAATACATTCATGGACATTTCAAATGTGCAGACAGATTAAAATGATTCCAAGGCTGAAGATAGTTTGGACAATTTATTAATGATATCACATTTATACTGTGCATAATGTAGCAACATAAATACATTTGCAATAGTCCATGAATAAATACATTTATAGGCAGAAAAGATCCTTAAAAGCATACATCATAACATTATACTTGTTCACGGAAAATGTCACCAGGCACAGTCAACAAGATATACTTTCAATATTATTGTCGGGATATTACATACTGTGAATGTATTATCATGGAGACACAAAGCAGAAACCTTGGAGTATCCCGTTCCAGTTCCACAAACACTGCAAATCCAGGTCCAGTGCAAATCCAGTTCCAGTGCAAGTCCACATGGTCGTAGAATCACATTGCTTTGGTAGCAGTGCGGTCTGTTATACAAGGAAGATTTACAAACATGCATTTTTCATTTTACGTTGGACATAGTGTTTCAAGCCATCACAAAAATTATAGAAGACAATGTCATAGAATAAAACAAATTATGTTCCATGATGTTGAAAAGGGGACAGACAATAGAGAACAATTGTAAGCCATGTCATTTTCTCCATGGTTACAGACAAAGATCTATTGTCCAGAGACCTGTTGATTAATCCCTTGAGATCTGTGTATAAGAATATGTCACTAGAGCCATTTTGTCTTCAGATGCACAACCATCCCGGTATGAAAAAGCTTTACAACCAGATAGATAACAGAGTAATCTATAGATAATAGATTACAGAGTGAGTGAACTTGCCTTGTTGGCCTACTAAATGACCTGCTAACTTTTCAAAAGAGTTATGTGTGAATGGCCTCAAGAGGACAGTATTAATTTTTGTAATAGCATTTTTCAAAAAATGAAAATGTGATTCTGATTCTAAGAATAGAGAGGATTCCGTAATCCAATCTCATCTGGATTACAATTAAATTTGTGTTTTTGCAAAGTTAATGATAACTATCCATTTAATACTGAATATCAAGATTATCTTAATTCCACTGAAAGGGTGGTTTCAGTTTGACAATATAGAGGGGAAATGCTATGCAATCAAAAAATA
>JACXGI010019308.1:0-12257 GCA_016801175.1 Esox masquinongy
TTTAGGGTGGGAAGGATAGTACTGACTGGTATAGTACTTGTTAGTCCAGGATGGTTTAGGGTGGGATGGATAGTACTGACTGGTATAGTACTTGTTAGTCCAGAATGGTTTAGGGTGGGAAGGATAGTACTGACTGGTATAGTACTTGTTAGTCCAGGATGGTTTAGGGTGGGATGGATAGTACTGACTGGTATAGTACTTGTTAGTCCAGGATGGTTTAGGGTGGGAAGGATAGTACTGACTGGTATAGTACTTGTTAGTCCAGGATGGTTTAGGGTGGGAAGGATAGTACTGACTGGTATAGTACTTGTTAGTCCAGGATGGTTTAGGGTGGGATGGATAGTACTGACTGGTATAGTACTTGTTAGTCCAGGATTGTTTAGGGTGGGAAGGATAGTACTGACAGTATCTAAAGCGGGTATGAGGAGACTACACGTCAATGCAAAATACACCAACTGGGGAGAAAGTTTAAATGGGGAATGTCTCAGGCGCTTATTATTTTTTTAGTACAAAAGTAATATTTGAAACATGCTTGTATTTATCATAGTAGTTAAGCAAAAATCTTACATATGGCCCCTTTAAATGACTTACCCTAACCTCTTCAAATAACTAACCATAAACTACTCATTACTAGTCCTAACTCTAACCTACTGAAATGACTTACCCCAACCTACTGAAATGATTTTCATCATCATTCACTCTTCACTAGTGATGGGAAGTTCGACTCTTTCTCCGGAGCCAACGAATGCTCATCATCATAACGCCGTTAACCTGTCTTCTCTACTTAATCAAACACTTGTTTTACTCTATGATTTATCATTGATTTATCTTTATCATTACAATCAAAAATCAAATACTACATTATTTACTGGTGCGTACAACTATCTGTTACAAACATGTATTTACAATGCTACTTTCTTGATCAACTTTTCTTTGAGAACGTCAAACTAACAGCTGTTGGAAGGAGGGTAGTCTACTGAGCTGGAAGCCAGCGGTCGGGGTAGAACTCAGCAGGCAGACGTTCAAATGAACGGAACAACCGTTCAATTGAACGATAAAACTGACCGAGTCAGTCGTTCGCGAGTCTTTTTTAGTTAGGCAAAGGCTCAGTGTATGATTTTGTCTGTGTTTATCATTAATCAAAAATCAACTACTACATTAATAATTTTAGACCTACCATGTGTCCAATTATCTGTTACAAACATGTCTCTATTATGCTATTGTCTTGATCTACTTTTCTTTGCGAAAGTAAAACTAACAGCGTATTCCGTGGTTGGGTAGAACTCCGCTGCCAGTCATTCAAATGAACGTAACAACCGTTCAATTGAACGATAAAACTGACCGAGTCAGTCGTTCACGAGTCTTTTTACTTAGACAAAGGCAGCGGCTCTGTGCTTGTTTTCATCTTTGAAATTGGCATCAGTAATCAACTAACTATATTAATTATTAATGTCTGCGTTCAATTATCAGTTATAAACATGTCTTTATGATGTTCCTGCCTTGATCTATTTTTCTCTGCGAATGTACATAGACGTTGATTGGAGAACTGAGCTGGAGGACCGGGTATGAAGCAAGCGATCGTGTTGTAGTAATCCGCTGTCAAACATTCGAATGAACGATACAATTGAACGAGTCACTAGAAAAAAGGATTCATGAGTCCCGAGTCGTTCAAAACGAACGAATCGTTCGCGAACTGCACATCACTACTCTTCACCTCCGTTTCATTCAGTACTACAAACACCCACTGCTGACCTTGTGACTTTATGATTACCTGCACATTCTAAACTAATGAATTGCATTTAAAATCTAACTTTATTTATATAATTTTCATAGACGGTCTGAGATGTACTTCTTTTGTAATGGAAAATTATGTTGGTCTTGAGTCCAAAGTTCAGTAAAGTTTTTTTGTAATTTTTACATGCGCATGGGATGATCGAAATACGGCCACATAGTATGACCACACTCAGAGTAATCAAATAATCTAGATGACAGGTTTCTTTTTAACTTCTTCACTGGCCGCTCCCACACACTGGACAAAGAACAGATACCCGGTCATTCTCTGGTCAAGCTAAGATTTCTTCAACAGTTGTTGAGTGACATTCGAATGTCACTCAACAACGGTTGTTGAGTGACATTCGAATGAGTTGACGGTCATCTCGGTCAGTGGACAGTCGTTTTCGCCCTCTACCAGTCTGTAGCTTTGTTGTCCCCAATGTCTGTTGCTTGACCTTGTTCTTATGAACCGCCGTCTTTGAAATTTTCAGGATGGAAGCAACCTGACGCTCACTGTATCCCTCTGACAGTAAAGCCGGAATTGAACCCTTCTTTTCCTCACTCAAAGCTTTTCTTTTCAACTCTTTTGTTATGCTGAATAGTTCTTTTTTTAATTCAATTTACATTTGAGGTATTACTTGCACTGTTTTTGCCATCCAGCTGGTCCTATTGCAAGAGGAGAGTGATGACCACAGCAGTGGTTTTTATACTTTTCCTCGTTAAATTAGATTTGGTTCAGGTAATCACCTAATCAGTACCTCATTAAGTAAAATGAGGTGTGCCTGTGTTGGAATTTAACAGACACTGGAATGGAATGGCTGCCATACATGTAGAGATGCTGATTTAAGAAAAATCAGGAGTGGTCTCTTAATTTTTTCCAGAGCTGTATACACAATAGAAACAAAAAACACATAACTGACAACTTAATAATATATAATAATTTCAAAACATCTTATTTTGGTTCTGAGTTTCAAATTTCTATCACACTTCATATATTTTTAAAATGCATAATGAATATGGGGGACCAAAAAATATTTCTGGCATACCAGTACTACCCTGTGACAAGCTTCTTGCCGAGCTCTGGTCTATAATATCACATAGGCAGAGTTTGTCCATTTGGACTATACCACTGGTTTCATTGAACCATGCAAGCTCAATCAAGTAATTGAAGTAATAACTAACAGAAGTAATATACATTATTTTATATACTGCTCCGAAAAAAATTAAGAGACCACTGCACTTTTTTCTTTTCTTTCCAAAAAAGTTGAAAAGGAAAGTTTTGAGTGAGGAACAGAAGCGTTTGCAGCGGTCTCTTAATTTTAACCTTTCTGTTCCTCACTCAAAACCTTCCTTTTTTACTTTTTTGGAAAGGAAAGAAAAAGGTGCAGTGGTTTCTTTATTTTTTCCGGAGCTGTATATATATATATATATATATATATATATATATATATACATATAATTTGAACCTAGGTCTGTACAGTAGCATTAGGAAAACACCAGCAAACACAATCTTAGTCTAAAAGACCAATTATTAGGGCATCAATTATTAGGTGTCATGTACATTAATGAAGAAGTTTTGTATGAAAAAGCCAGAGCAATGCACTTCAGAGTATTAAGATCAATACTGTCTTGGAGTTAAATATAGTTTGTCTTTAGCGCCACCATGAGACTTCAGTATGAACTGCTTACGTAATGCAAATCCATGATGTGTTCAGCAAGTCAGAGCTGGAGGCTGGTGTCAGTGAACCTTGTTACAACGTCATTACCAACAACATCAGTCAAACTCACTGGAGCAACCATGGGAAGACAAAATGCACCAACAACATACATTTTTTTGTTTCTAATACTGAAGATTTAATCTCCCTCTTCCAGCAGTTGGACATGTGGACTCTGCTGGTAATGATGATGCTGTTGATTATGATAATGGTGATGGTAATCATCATGGTAATGATGGTGGTCATGGTTGTGATGATGATGGTGGTGGTGTTATTTGTAAACATATTATAATGGTGATGATGGTGGTAGTAATAATGATGCTGTTGATTATGATAATGGTAATCATCATGGTGATTATGGTGTTCGTGGTTGTGATGATGATGGTGGTGGTGTTATTTGTTTACCTATAATGGTGATGATTGTGGTAGTACTGATGAGAAAAATGACGGTGGTGGTGTGTTAGTGATGATGATGGTAATGAGGGTGGTGCTCATTGTGGTGTTGTTGATGGTGATGAGGGTGGTGGTCATGGTGTTGCTGATTATAATAATGGTGAAGAGGGTGGTGGTCATGGTGGTGTTGATGATGTTAATGAGGGTGGTGGTCATGGCGGTGTTGATGATGGTGATGATTGTGGTGGTCATGTTGGTACTGATTGGTGATGAGGATGGTGGTCATGGTGGTGTTGATAATGGTGATGATTGTGGTGGTCATGTTGGTATTGATTGGTGATGAGGGTGCTGGTCATGGTGGTGCTGATTATGGTAATGGTGATGAGGGTGGTGCTCATGATGGTGTTGATAATGGTGATGATTGTGGTGGTCATGTTGGTGTTGACTGATGATGAGGGTAGTGGTCATGTTGTTGTTGGTGATGTTGATGAGGGTGGTGCTCATGGTGGTTTTGATAATGATGATCACGGATGAGCAGTATTTACGATACATTTATTTAAAATACATATACGTAATACAAAATAGGATTTCCTCATTTGTATTTGATAGGGTTGATGAAAATGGCTTCATATTTCGTATCAAAATACTTTAGTGTTTTGTATTTTGCAGTTTAAAAAACTGTAAAATATTTTGTGAGAAGTCTACATGATGACATCATAAAAATGCTGCCTCTGATTGGTGCCTACTCAGTAATTTGCACGGACTTGTTGAGATCAGAACAGAAAATTGAGTAGCGTCTCAAGAGCATGGAGAAGATACCAGGAGATGGGCTGTTACACGAAGAGAGCTGGACAGGGCTGTAGAAGGGCATCAACCCAGCAGCAGGACCGATATCTGCTTCTTTGTGTGAGGAGGAACAAGAGGAGCACTGCCAGAGCTCTACATTATGACCTCCAGCGGGCTACTGGTGTGCATGTTTCTAACCAAACTGTCAGAAACAGACTCCATGAGAGTGGCATGAGGGCCCAACATCCTCTAGTGGGACCTGTGCTCACAGCCCAGCACCATGCAGCTTGATTGGCAACACCAGAAACGTCAGGTCTGCCATTGGCGCCCCAGTCTCTTCACAGATGAGAGCAGGTTCACACTGAGCACATGTGACAGACGTGAAAGTGTCTGAACGCTATGCTGCCTGCAACATCATCCAGCATGACTGGTTTGGGTGGTGAGTCAGTGATGGTCTGGGGAGGCATATCCTTGGAGGGTCGCACAGACCTCCATGTGCTAGCCAACGGTACCTCTGACTGCTGTTAGGTACCGGGATCGAAATCCTCATACCCATCGTCAGACCTTACGCTGGTGCAGTGGGCCCTGGGTTCCTCCTGGTGCAGGACAATGCCCAACCTCATGTGGCCAGAGTGTGTAGGCAGTTCCTGGGTGACGAAGGCATTGATGCCATTGACTGGCCCTCACATTCCCCAGACCTGAATCCAATTGAGAACCTCCGGGACGTTATGGATCAGTGCATCCGACGCCGCCAAGTAGCACCACATACTGTCCAGGTGCTCACTGATGCCCTGATCCAGGTCTGGGTGGAGATCCCCCAGGACACCATCCGCCGTCTCATCAGGAGCATGCCCAGACCTTGTCGAGAGTGCATACAGGCACATGGGGGCCATAAACACTACTAAGTCACATTGTGAGTTGTTTTGACTAAAATCACGCAAGTTGAAACAGCCTGTGATTTCAATTGTTACCTTTGAATTTTGGAGCTTGAATTCAGCCCTCAATCGGGTTGGTGGTTTTGATTTCCATTGACCGTTTTTACGTTTAAGTCAAGTTCAGTTCACTTTGTTCTCAAAGAATTACACAATGTACACTAAAGATTTTCATCTTTAATAAATTTCCTCGATGTGTGATTTAAGTGTTCCCTTAATTTTTTTGAGCAGTGTATTTATTATTAACAATCAAATGATTAATTACTTAGAAACTAGTTGCTATGAATAAAGGTGCCATCAGTTGTCTTCTTATGAACGACTTGTTTGACATTGAGTCAGTGTTGTTGATGCAAAGTAGGCCTTTCATTACCAAACACCAAGTAACTAAATTAGGATACAATTATGTCATTAGCAAACTGCTAGTTAAACATTAAACTGTTGGTTACTTTAAAACTAATCTTCATCTGGGTGATCACAGGGATATGTGAATATTTAATCTGTTAACTGGTTGCATATGTCAGATTTATCGCATGACTCGTTAGGCAGAGAAAAGATGTTGCTATCAAACATTGTCTCCTTAATCAACTGAGTCTGTGTACTGGTGAAGGGATAGATCAAATAGGGCCATAAATGGAAGGTTTGCGAAGTGATTTCATGCAAAAGTATTTTTAGTATTTTTAAAATACAAAAATACAATAGTTTTGATACATGGTGTGGCTGATGTATTTTGTCATTTATTTTGATACACTTAAAATTAAGGTATTTGGTATCTTATTTTAAAATCCATTTTGATGTATCATTGCCCATCTCTGGTGATGATTGTGGTTGTCATGGTGGTTGATGGTAAAATGTTAATATTGAGGATGATGGTGGTGATGATGATGCCGAGATCCATACTTCTCCAAATTCAATCAAAATGTGTCCTCTTTTAAAGCAAAACATGTAAGAATTGAATATCCTTGAAACTTTAACGTTGACCACAGAACAAGTATAATTAATATATTCTTTATAATGACTTGGCTCATTTGCCAACAATATGCACCACTAATTTAATAATTGGTTTACAGAGTTGATTAACTTATTTTCTATCAAGTGTTAATATGGCAGAAGTTACCAGAATTCTGATGGTTAAAATTTTGGCAGCACCCTTATTTAATGTACCGTATCGACAAGTGATTCTGGATGAGGAGGACCACAAATAGATGAGGATATGTGTGGAAGTCTGACCTGACAACATTACAGATGTAATCAATGAGTTATCCTAATTCACATTCACAGTGTTTACGTCTTATGGTATATATCATCATCCATAAGGACAGTTTCAGATAAAAGTGATTAAGTGAATTTAAGTAATTGCACTATCATCCCTTTTTGCCGGACAGCATGAGCGGAGCAAATGTCTCTTACTGACTGAGTGACTGACTGCCTACTTGTTGTTAAATAGCGTAATAGTTAGAGATGTGGATTGTCACATAGGCGACTGGGGTTCGATCCTTTCTACAGACCAAATAAATTAGGTGTTAGGTTTTGTTCAGGATAGGCTGGCTACAAGCTACAGCGGCTACATTATAGTAAAGTAAAACTGTTGATGGTTTTATAGCGATGGACGAACTGCACCGACAATGGTATAGTAAGCCTAAAGTAAAACTGTTTATGGTTATATTGCGATGGAGGCACTGCACCGACAACGAACATATTGCTCTTGATTTCAATTTACATAGCATAGTTCACATGGCATAGTGGTTGGCTATTCAACTGTCATTGTTTTCTAAAGAAACAAACCAGCCATGCAGTGATAGGAGTCATTGTTTTCATTATAGTTAATGTATAACTAGACTGAAACTTTGCTGGTTACAAGCTTCAGTAGCTACATTATAGTAAGCCTAAAGTAAAACTTTTTATGGTTATATTGCCATGGACAAACTGCACCGACAACGAACATATTGCTCTTGATATCAGTTTACAGTGGATATAAAAAGTCTACACACCCCTGTAAAATGCCAGGTTTTTGTGATGTAAAAGAATGAGACAAAGATAAATCATGTCAGAACTTTTTCCACTTTTAATGTGACCTATAATATGAACAATTCAATTGAAAAACAAACTGAAATCTTCGAGGGGAAAAAATTAAAAATAAAAACCTTACAATAACCTGGTTGCATAAGTGTGCGCACCCTCTTATAACTGGGGATGTGGCTGTGTTCAGAATTAACCAATCACATTCACACTCATGTTAAATAGAAGTCATTACACACCTGCCATCATTTAAAGTGACTCTGATGAATCACAAAAAAAGTTCAGCTGTTCTAGTAGGATTTTCCTGACATTTTCTTAGTTGCATTTCAGAGCAAAAGCCATGGTCTGCAGAGAGCTTCCAAAGCATCAGAGGGATCTCATTGCTGAAAGATATCAGTCAGGAGAAGGGTACAAAAGAATTTCCAAAGAATTAGATATACCCTGGAACACAGTGAAGACAGTCATCATCAAGTGGAGAAAATATGGCACAACAGACACATTACCAAGAACTGGACGTCCCTCCAAAATTGATGAAAAGACGAGAAGAAAACTGGTCAGGGAGGCTTCCAAGAGGCCTACAGCAACATTAAAGGAACTGCAGGAATTTCTGGCAAGTACTGGCTGTGTGCTACATGTGACAACAATCTCCCATATTCTTCATATGAATGGGCTATGGGGTAGGGTGGCAAGATGGAAGCCTTTTCTAACAAAGAAAAACATCCAAGCCCGGCTGAAGTTTGCAAAAACAAACATCAATTCCCCCAAAAGCATGTGGGAAAATGTGTTATGGTCTGATGAAACCAAGGTTTAACATTTTGGCCATAATTCTAAAAGGTATGTTTGGTGCAAAAACAACACTGCACATCACCCAAATAACACCATACCCACAGTGAAGCATGGTGGTGGCAGCATCATGCTTTGGGGCTGTTTTTCTTCAGCTGGAACCAGGGCCTTAGTCAGGGTGGAGGGAATTATGAACAGTTCCAATTACCAGGCAATTTTGGCACAAAACCTTCAGGCGTCCGTTAGAAAGCTGAAGATGAAGAGGAAGTTCACCTTTCAGCATGACAACGACCCAAAGCACACATCCAAATACACAAAAGCATGGCTTCACCAGAAGAAGATTAACGTTTTGGAATGGCCCAGCCAGAGCCCAGACCTGAATCCAAATGAACATCTGTGGGGTGATCTGAAGAGGGCTGTGCACAGGAGATGTCTTCGCAATCTGACAGATTTGGAGCGCTTTTGTAAAGAACAGGGGCCAAATATTGCCACGTCAAGATGTACCATGCTAAAAGACTCCTACCCAAAAAGACTGAGTGCTGTAATAAAATCAAAAGGTGCTTCAACAAAGTATTAGTTTAAGGGTGTGCACACTTACGCAACCAGGTTATTGTGAGTTTTTTTATTTTTTTATTTTTCCCCCTCAAAGATTTCAGTTTTTTTTTTAATTGAATTGTTCATGTTATAGCTCACATTAAAGGTGAAAAAAGTTCTGACATGATTTATCTTTGTCTCATTCTTTTACATCACAAGAACCTGGCATTTTAACAGGGGTGTGTAAACTTTTTATATCCACTGTACATAGTGTAGTTTACATAGCGTAGTGGTTAGCTTTTCAACTGTCATTGTTTTCTAAAGAAACGAACCAGCCATGGAGTGATGGAGTCATTGTTTTCATTATAGGTACTGTATAGCTATCTACAGTAATCTCTTTCTAATTTAACGTGTTGAATGTAGTGTAGCGATCCTGTTATAACTGGTGTTGGTTTGGATGTGAGCTATTATAGGGAACTAGTTTTGAGAACCGTGGAGTTTCGACTAATTGGTTTGACAATGCAGAATTAAACCGACACCACATCTCTACATACAAAGCACGTACACCTACACCTGTTGTTTAAATAGCATAGTGGTTAAAGACACTGTCTGTCACATAGTACATCCCGGATCGAATCCAGCTTGGGCAACAACATTCATCCCTTGTAATCGCGGGCCTGCAGAACTAGGCTTGCCTGGTTCCTTCTTGTTTATTGTGGTTCTGTAGACTGCCATGATCAGACTAAAACTATAGTTTTGACCATGGAGACCAAAGGGCCTGGTCTCCTCATTTTGTTAACCACTACACCATCACTGTTGTTTGTTTTTACTATGTCTCTGCCCTCTCTCTCCCTCCCCTTGAACCGCTGTCTCTTCAGCAGCTAATGCAGGCCCTAATAAATACATGACTAAATACTTTACTCTTACGCTGTCTGTCCATCTCTACTTCTGTCTGTCTTTCTGTCTCTACCTCTGTCTGTCTGTCTCTCTCTCTTCTGTAAAAGTGTTTGTGGGTGTGCTGGGACAGTCAGGGAAGGTGTGTGGTGTGCTGGGGTTTGTAATTTGCGGAGGCTACATCCTCCTGCATGATTACACTCAGCAGGATCTACAGTTTACGCAGCCTATCAGACATGGTGTGTGTGTGTGTGTCATTGTGTGTATGTATTTGTGTGTGTGTCTATCTGA
Source organism: Esox masquinongy (assembly GCA_016801175.1). Taxonomy (NCBI): domain Eukaryota; kingdom Metazoa; phylum Chordata; class Actinopteri; order Esociformes; family Esocidae; genus Esox; species Esox masquinongy. The sequence continues at coordinate 10,118 of JACXGI010019308.1, forward strand.
AGAAGAATCAGGGTAGAAATTGCCAATGACCTCTCAGTGTTTAGGGTCACCTATCCTCTGGCCCTCCTCACCACCCTGATCCCTGCAGCTGTAATAGCTGCCAAGTGTTAATGGCTGATACTGAGACATCCCGATTATCACCCTATTCCCTGTGTAGTGCACTATGTAACCAAGTAAGCCCTGGTCAGACATAGTGCCTAGGTTATATCAACAGAGATAGGAAGAGCAGCTTAGGCTGAAACGATTAGAGGATGGGTTCTCTCTGTATACTGTTAAACTAACACATATCTATCCCTTTGTGATATGAATGACTGATTCATATCACAAAGGTGATTTGTTGTATGAATGACTGACTTACACTGACTTTAGTCGCGCAGGGACTTGGGGAGAGAACAACTCTTGAAGTAATTCCTCGACCTGGAAGAAAGTTCCAGTGACAATGATTGTGTTGCTACAGATGTAGAACCAGGCTTGGCAGGGGCTAGTAGCACGCCTAGACAACCAGGCCTGGTAAAGTATGGGAGTTGGTGTTTATGCTGGAAACTTTGGAATCTTCCAGAATGCACTACCACCACGCTCATCATGATGGCTTTGTGTACTGACACAATGTTTCAATCTGCTGAGAGAGGAGAGACTTGCATGCCTATTTGTAGCTATCAAAGACATCTCTCAACAATCAAAGCCTTGGCTTTTGGAAACCATTATTCATCATCAGATCACTGGTCCCCCGATTTTCTTCTCTGATTGCTATCTGTTTGTTGGAAGAGATTATTTGATCTTTTAATATTTAAAGACATTAATCCAACTCTAACTCTGCCTCTTTATTTCAGCTAAGTCTTTGAAGTCTCTCAGTAGGAATGAAGCAGACTTGAAAATGTAAGGTTGATTCCCTGCCTAGTCATTTGGGACATTGTCTAATTGCTGGAGCTGAAGTTGTAGTGATACATTTCTCTGAAACTCTTCCAAATCCTGTTAGAGAAAATCCTCCATCTTTCCCATTCTATTGTGTCTGCAGGGTTGCTCACTCAGACTATAGATATACAGAAAGGCATCATGGGGTGTAGTATATGGCCAATATACCACAGCTAAGAGCTTTTCTTAGCCACAAAACATTGCAGAGTCCCTGGACACAACAATAGATGCAATTTGTATACCACAAACCCCAGTGGTGCCCTATTGAACTGGTTATCAAAGGTGGAAAAGTACAAAGTAAAAGTGCTTCCCAGTGTGTGTAAGTGTGTGGGTGTGTGCGCGCGTGCATGTGTGCGCATGTGAGTGCGAGTAGACAGGAAGACTGTTGTTGTGTCTTAATGTATACTCCCATTAGAATGATATGCAATACAGGTGCCATCTCTTAATTTGAGCCATTTTGCCAGCAGAAAATATATTCTGAAGCAACAGGAAATAGGGATAATTAAGGTATGTAAAATATACATATGTAGTGATTGAAAAAGAGGTGACATCCTTTTAGTGCTGGGTTCAAAAGACATATAATGGAGAAAGGAATCACCTGCACATGTTATTTAAGTCAGAATGTGTGATGCTCTGTACGTTGGATGTCCTCAATTTCAGAGGGACCATCATAATAGAGTGGAATGGCAACAGCCCCTAGCGGATAAAATGTCCATTACAAAATGGATGCTGTATTTTGATATTTTCCAATTGATATGGAATTTGAGCACATTATGGTGATACTTATGCAGAGAGAAAAATGTCACCATATGGTAATAATAATATACAGAGATACATTACCCCATATGGTGATACTAATATATACAGATATACATGACACCATATGGTGATAATAAAATATACAGAGATACATTACACCATATTTTGATAATAATATATACAGATATACATTACATCATATGGTGATAATAATATAGAGACACATTAGACCATATGGTGATAATAATATATACAGATATACATTACACCATATGGTTATAATAATATATACAGATATACATTAGACCATATGGTGATAATAATATACAGAGATACATTACACCATGTGGTGATAATAATATATACAGATATACATTACACCATATGGTGATAATAATATATACAGATATACATTACACCATATGGTGATAATAATATATACAGATATACATTACACCATATAATAATA
>JACXGI010019309.1:0-12259 GCA_016801175.1 Esox masquinongy
TCTAATAACACTAGGGAATGGGACATTACTGCATCACCAGTGATAGGTGAGGTCTAATAACACTAGGGAATGGGACATTAGTGCACCAGCACTAAACTGCCCAAAAATGACTATACTTCCTGGGGAAGAAATTCCCCATGTCTGCAAAATTGGCATGTCTGCAAAAACTCTCACCAACTTCTACAGGTGCACCATTTTAAGCATTCTCTCAGGCTGCATTACTGCCTGGTAGGGCAGTTGCTCCAGAGGGTGGTAAAGTCTGCAGAGCGCATCATCAACTGCCATCTCCCCTCCGTGCAAGGCATCTACCATACACGATGCCCGAGGAAAGCACGGAACATCATCAAAGATCACAGGCACCCAGGCTATGGTTTGTTCACACTGCTGCCATCTGCTAGTGTAAAGTGTATATTGTTGCTTTATTCAATTATAATTTTCTGTCTAGCTATATTTTTGCTTCTATACTCTTCAATATTACTCTCACTATGTAGTCGTTGGGTTCACAAGAATTTTATTGTGCAGGATGACGCTGTGTTGTTCTGTGCATTTGACAAATAAACTTAGAAACTTGAAACAGTGTTAGGAGAACTCTTACAAACTTAGAGAATGTGACAGCTGCACTGGAGGCAGTGACTTAGACAACTGTACAGCTGTACTGAGAGGCAGTGAGATTGAACACTGTGCCAGTCAGAAGCCCACAAACATATTCTTGTTGACTGTAAATATTTTATGATTTTGATCTTTGTAATTCCATTCACTTCCATCTTAATATTATTTTAGCTGTCTTTCCTGCAGCAACATAAGAGGCTTGTGTTTCAGGGAATTCCGCATCTTGATTTGTTTTATTTGGAGGGCCAGCTGGAGGGATTTAAAGGCCCTTCCCCTGACTCTAGATTTAAAGGCCCTTCCCCTGACTCTAAACTGAATTGTGATGCCACTTTGAGCCCAAGGAGTTTGGCAGGATGCGCAGTGGCAACGTGCAAAGCCGAAGGGGAGGGCAGCCGAGGTCAGCGGGACAACAGGTTGTTTGTCACCTGGCTCGTTACACAGAAATGCTGGCGAGGCAGACAGGAAGTGAAGAAGGGAGAAAGGGATGGACTATTGCGAGACCCAGAGGAGAAAAGGGTACGGATCGGAGAGAGAGCGGGAGAGGAAGAAGGTGGAGGAGGAACGAAAGCAAGGGAGAAAGAATAAGAGAGGGGGTGAAGAAGAGAGATTGAAGAAAAGAGATACAGAGACAGAGAAAGTGAGAATGAGAGAGAGAGAGACAGATGGAGGGGTAGTCTTGTCCTGTCCAAGGTCATACCAATCTCCATCCATCATTAGCAGCGTCATTCTGGTCTCCATGTTCCAACATGCCTTGGTCATGGACGCACACACCAGTCACACACTCAGCTCTGTAACAGATGACTCAGGCTACATATCTGACAGCAGCCAGGAGATTGTCTGGATCATTTGTTCCCTCCATCCATTCAGACCTTTGAACATTCCTATACGGAAGTGAAAATGTCATTATGTTCATTATTGGGAGGAGTGAGGACGTGAGATGACTGCATCTCCAAACGTCCAAACATCCATGATTAGGTTCACTTCTCGGGTTAGTGGTACACAGGCCACATGCCTGTTCTACATGTACTCCATGGGATGTAGCATATGAATGAGAACATCTTAACGATCGTCAACAGGTTTCAGAGACACAAAACACACTATTCCAGTGACTCAATCTCAGTTTTGAATTATCTAATCAATCTTAGCTGCACTTAATATCGTGTTTGAACAGAAAGCATACGCTCTGTATATGTGCCATGTAAGAATTACCAACAGTGAATTACAAACTAAGCACTACTGTAGAGTTGGGATTTGATAACTAAAACATCTAACACACGTATTTGTTGCAATTTAAACAAATGAAAGTATACATAATACAGTCACACAAAAACCTCCAATGAGATGAATCCCACCAAGATTAAAATATGGGTTCTACAAACAATGTTGTGGGCAAACAAAGGTTTTATTTTTTTTCTTTGAGCAGATCTAAATCCAGGCAGATCCCTAGTGTCATTAACGTTTTATCACACTTTGCTGTTATGAAATCAAATGGCAGGAAAAACACTCCGATTGACCTTATCTGATGTTCTTACGTTTCAATGTTATGACATGTTGGGCACAGGAGGTGTTCCCATCAGGGAATCAGGGATCTGGGCACACATTTCTGTATGGCTGACCTGACTAAAGGTGAATAGGAAAATATCGTTCCAGCAGGAATACAAAAAGAAATCCTATAACATTCTAAGAGTCAACAACATGCATCATTTAACAAAATATAGATGTCAGCAGGAAACACCAAATATTGCCAGGTAGGCAACATCACTACAGAAGAGACATCTACGTACAACACCGATGATCGAAGTCTGTCAGTAAACAATTATAATGAAATAGACAATGTTAGAGGCAGAACATGAGTTAATTTTTAGGCGGGAAGGAGCTCAGCCCCAACAGGGACATTTTGACCCCTGTGCAGGTCAGTAAAAATACACTGTAAACGGTGATGAAGACAGAAAATGAATACATACAGAACAACATGTGATAAGCAACAAAACAGATGACAGAAAAACTATGTCTCCACATGCCAATAAACAACAACATTAAGAGCAAATATATAAAGCTTGTCACTAGGGTCTGTGTTCATGCACCCAATTGGTGCTTCAGCAGTGACTTTAGGTTGTGTGTGAGAGCATGTTAAGTGGTGCATTAGCGCATGTCTAAGGGCAGAGAGCTCGAGACATGGGAAGCTGTCACAGAGAAAGCCGTGTGACTGAAAGTGATTTTCCTTAGGGGAGCTATAGTCACCTTTCATGGCAGACCTTGTGGATTTGAAGCCACGGGTTATAAAAATACTATGTGAGGTGGTCAGACCATATAGGATCATGAATATACAACTTTCATCTATGTTGCAAGGTTTTCTCAGAGTGCTACAGTCGTGGTGGCTACTGGGCTTTTGATCGAGCACCTTATCGAGCACCCTCAGCCTGTGCACAGACAGATTGAATGGATGAAAATGTTATGTATCAAGGTCAGTTGAGCATGACGCCAAGGTACATAGAATAAGATTGGAGTTGAGCATGACGCCAAGGTACATAGAATAAGATTGGAGTTGAGCATGACGCCAAGGTACATAGAATAAGATTGGAGTTGAGCATGACGCCAAGGTACATAAATTAAGATTGGAGTTGAGCATGATGCCAAGGTACTTAGAATAAGATTGGAGTTGAGCATGATGCCAAGGTACTTAGAATAAGATTGGAGTTGAACATGATGCCAAGGTACTTAGAATAAGATCGGAGTTGAGCATGACGCCAAGGTACTTAGAATAAGATTGGAGTTGAGCAAGACGCCAAGGTACTTAGAATAAGATCGGAGATGAGCATGACGCCAAGGTACATAGAATAAGATTAGATTTGAGCATGAAGCCAGAGTTTCCCCCCTGCGACATACAGTGGATGCCTGGCTCAGTACCATCCATTGCCCTCTTTGTGAAGAACATGCAGCCCGTTCTCTTCACACTGAGGTATAAACATGAGTCACTGAGTCACTGAGTAACATGTTCCATTACTACATAATTTTTTTTCAGCACCTTGCTGTTTGCTCTTTGCATCCACATCAATCACTGTATCGTCTGTATATATTAGAACTTCTGACCCGGTGCAGATAGAAGCCAGATCATTAATGTACAGTCTGAACAGGAGGGGCTCCGGTTCTGACAATTGGGGCGTGCCAACATCGAAGAGTGGGCACAACATCAGCTTTGTCCATTCTGGGCTATACGTTTTCCAGAAAAAAAACTAGTCAGTTTCTGTGGACTGGCTCAGAAGCCAAACTGCATAAGGCATTATGTGAAGGGACTGCTGCTGAAGTACACAAGCAATTACTCTGCCTCTAATTTTTGGCAAAGCTTTGACACTAAAGGTAATATGATAATGGACCTGTAGATGCTCATGTCAGCAGCTTCACTTGATTTGAAAAATTGGAGTTATTGTGGCAGACTTCCAGACTTGTAACACGCCTCCTGACCAATAGAGGTGTTAGTGATCTCTGAAAGGGGGGCCAGAAAGTCAGTCTTTGTAGTTAAAATGAGTTCTTTAGTGAACTAATCCCCACGTTCGCCTTAAATACAGAAACCTCTCTTATGCTGATGACAGGTTGAGTGTTATTCACTGGCACTGAGCCTAAGGAACCAGTGCAAAATAGCTGCTAAAAGCTTTTGCTATTTTAACTGCATCCTGTCATTCACCTACATATACAGTTGTTTTCAAGTCTTTCAAGTCTAACAAGTCTGTCTTCAGGTTCTCTCAAATCAACTGAGTTTTCCTAAGCTTCACCAGGAATGCTGATAAAGGTATAGTAGCCTGTCTAATTTCTTCAAGTTATGTCTATTATGCTGGAGACTGAAGTTCAGGTCTGTTTTTCCAGCTTGGTCTCATTCTTTGATTCGTTTTCAGATTTCTCAATTTTGTCATGGAAGTACTCCTTCCATACTACTTGGGACACATAGTACTTGGGACACGTTTGGATGACACTTTCTTATTGTAGTCTGTCTTGAACCAGAAAGACAGCTATTCCACTGAATTAACTGCTTTTCTCAGAATAACTTCTGGAGAAAGCAGTTAATACAGTGGATGCTGTATTAACTGGATGCTGGTTCTGGATGCTGGTTCTGGATGCTGTATTAACTGGATGCTGGTTCTGGATGCTGTATTAACTGTATGCTGGTTCTGGATGCTGGTCACAAGTGAAACCTCAGCTTTGAGAAGTTTTTGTCTATAAATGTAAGATTGTGTTCAGGAAGCCCAGTTAAATGATTTAGTAATTCTTTCTGGCTTATTGTTGAACACAAAGTCACCATGTTCCTCAGAAAAACAAGTCAACCCTGTTAGCCCGTTAACTAGCTTTGTGAGGTAAAATGCATGTAGTCCCTTTGAGGGTTTTGCTACTTGTTTTCTCAATTTATGTTAAAATCATCCTTAAACAAATTGTTCAATTGGTCAAAAAACACACTTTTGTGGAAAGTAACACTGCAGTGTCCCTGGGACTCCCTGAGCCTTAGCATGGGACTCAAGCATGAGACAGTTTGGAAAAAGGTAAATATTTTTTGACAGCTGAGTTAAGGCTATATACAGCTCCGGAAAAAATTAAGAGACCACTGCCAATTGAACGCTTCTGTTCCTCACTCAAAACTTTCCTTTTCAACTTTTTTGGAAAGGAAAGAAAAAGGTGCAGTGCTCTCTTAATTCTTCCAGAGCTGTGCATATATATATATATATATATATACACACACATATTGATTTGGGACAATCTGGTACCCTGTTACTGGGCACTGATATTTAATTATAAACAGTCATCATGCCAGGAACAGACTGGCAAGAGATCGTGCACTGAGTACACGGACAAGGCCATCCTCGGCTTTCCACTCTAGTGAGTAATGCTGGCACAGTAGCGGTAGGTCCGAGGTTGAGGTGCAGATCCCAGCAGACCAGAAGGATCGCTAACTGGCAGTCAATCTATTTGCGATAGGCATCAGATTACTGGCGTTAGCATCTTTTCCTGATCCATTTAGTCTAGTATGTTAGACTTAGTCATTATTCAGAACCTCATAGCACGCTTTGTGTTGTCTGTTCGCATGGAACAGTGAGCGATGCCGTTTGTCTTGGGAGTTGTTGACATTGCTAGACACAACAATGAATTGATTGTGTCACTCCTGCAAGGACGAACTGACACGGTCAGTGAATCAGCTGCAAAACTGGAAATCATGAGGACCTGCTGGAGATAAAAAGCATAACTGTACTTTTTACAATTTACTTAGCTGATGTCAGTGAACAAATCACATTTTATATAAAATAGCACTTTTCTAGAGATTTTGGGGTAATTGGTGACAGCTAACATTTTAAAAATGACAGAGTAGTACTAGCTCATGGTGGTTGTTCAGGGAAACCCCAAAAGCCATTGAATGCTTTAGAAGTGACAGGCTGGAGTGGAGTGTCCTCTGCTGTGTAGCCAATAAACATCAATGACAGCGGCTATACACACTAAAGCACCAACGTTTTTAATATAGGCTACATGATACAGTAGACAGGATAATTCATTTATAATAAACAGCCCATGAGAACGCAACTACGCTCAACCACACTGTCTTACCAAAATAATGATGAAAGTCTCCAAAAGGCCTAGTTATTTACACCAAAATTCAGAATAGAGATGCAACTGGGAATGAATGTGAATGAAATAAAGCAGCGGTAGCCTAATAGGTCCAAATCATATCAGTAAAGGCATAACACAAGTATATTTTGGCTAGTTATATTAACAGTAAGCGGGCAGGGTGGGTTATCAACACACTCAGCAACACCCTTTCTGTAAGTCAGGAGAATATATCTGACTCCTTACAAGATCTTTTGTGAAGTCACACCCACATACATGCATCTCTGACCTTCCAACCTCCTCCCCACTCCCCAGGCAAGACGCTCTACACAAACGTTTTAAAGAATAGCAAGGAAGTAGAGTTTGAAGTAACAAACCTACATGGACATGATTGATATGCAAAATAATTGTCTTTTTAGCATGCTAACCATGAATTTGATGAGACGAGAGGTGAGTAAACAGCCTTTGGTCATCTAACTTTGCTAACAACAAGAGCCCCTTGTTTCTTTAGCTAGCTTGCATCAGAGAAGGCAGAGATAAAAGAATGGTGGGTTGAAAAGGGTTTTGTATTCTCCCAAGAAAAGTTTACATGCTGGATCTTTGGCAGGCAGATGAAAAGAAGACTGCATATCTTCTGAGGTCAATGAAATTAAAATAAATACCGGTACGTGTTTGATTTTGGTCAAACTCATGTCAGATAACTTACCGGGCTGCAAAGATATTTCGGTGTGCTACAGTCTGTGGTGGGGAAAAGGTTGGTAAACACTGGTTTAGGTGACGTGCAATTGTTCAGTATTGAACAAAATGGTAAACCAATCAGAATTTTTCTAAATTATGCCTTACCCATGTTGGTTTTTGGTTATAGCCAAACCCATTAGTTTCTTGGAACAATTAGCGAAAACACTTAGGATTCTCTGTCCAATCAGAACAGGGAATCCTAAGGGAATCCAATCAGAACAATCTGATACGAACAAAAAATCATTTTGGAAGCATTCAGAGTCCTTCTGGAGAAGAAACAAACAATTTGTGGGCGTGGCAGAGTTTGGTCTGAGAAAGGGTTTCAACATCATGTGATTGTGATTTAACCAGTTATATCCCAGGAACATCCTGGTGCAGTTTTCATTGCTGTTTATTAGTCAGGAGACAATAACAAAACATCTTATCATGTTTTTTATCTTGTACATTTTATGAAAGGCTGAATGAGTGGACAAGAATTTAGTTTGACAGGTCATAGACTCCATCAGACTTCACTGTGGCTTCACCTATGCTGAGAAGACCCAATCAGCTAACAGGCAAAATCAATATGCTCAACCTGAAAATGCATCAAACAGGATTGTGATTGATGTAACACAACAACAGCTCTTTCAACAATCCACTACAACATTTAGAATTCATCCATTTATTCCAAGTTAATACAAGTTTCTTCAGCCTTCACACCTCAGATGGTGTCTATGACCTTGGGAACCGTTGGCCTGTCATGTCCATAAAGATTGCCATCTCACCACTGCCAGGACTCATAAATTGTGTCATAAGAATCAACACGCCAGGCTGGCATACACCAGTTCCACAAATTCTCACAGTGCAAAAACGTTATAATTTCTTTCAGTCTATTCTCACTCCCCATCTTCCTCACTGCTTCCTTCTCCTCCAGCCTCTCCCTCTTGTTCTCTCCCTTCATCTCTACACACCTTCTCTTCACTCACTCACTCCCTCCTTCCTTCCATCCCTCCTCCCTTCCTTACTTTCCGCTCTTCCCTCCCTCCCTCCCTATCTCCCCCTTTCCTCTCCCTCAGTCTCCTCTATCCCTTTTTTCCCTCCTTCCCTCCCTCCCTCCCCCTGTCCCTTTCTTCCCTTCCTCTCTACATCCGTTACTGTCTCCCTCCTTCACTCTGACACAAGGGAACAGGTAGAAAACAGAAGCCAGTTAAAGATAGAACTACATGAGAATCCCTGGTTCAGAGCCCTAGAGAGCATCCTATTGAGTACACGTAGTTTGTTAGAGCTCTGTTCATCTTTAATACAATTTCATTTTTTTCCTAATCTCTCATGACCTATCACTTCAAAACATTGACAAGATGACAAAAGGAAGAGGAAATAAAAAGCTAAGCAAGATACTTTCAATGAGGCAGACAGAGAGCTAATGTTGACAGACGTAGCTAGCTCCCAAGAACCCATCTCAGAACCCAGTCCTCGTCATCTGTTGGCAGATGAACTTCGCTCCCAAGAACCCATCTCAGAACCTAGTCCTCGTCATCTGTTGGCAGATGAACTTAGCTCCCAAGAACCCATCTCAGAACCCACTCCTCGTCATCTGTTGGCAGATGAACTTCGCTACCAAGACCCCATCTCAGGACCCATCTGTTGCCAGCTATAAGCTAACTAAGCAAAAAAGTAGGCACAAAATTGGCTGATATTTGAAATAATATTAAAGGGGATGTGAAAGCAATTCAGGGCAAGGTACAAGAGGTTGAGGCAGATACAGTCCACCATGAGACGCCCGAACAGATTAATCTTTGGCATCCAATAAGATGCCTAGAAAAAGAATCCCTAATGATTTCGAATGGGAGTTGATACCAGAATGAACCCAAGCACCAAAAGCGCCAAGGGGAGCTCCAACAGCTCATGGCACAGCTACACCACCCCCAGATCAGGGATGTCATCCTAAAACTGGTGGAAAAATTACAGCTTACCTGTAACACAACCAAGGTTTCTTTCCTCCCAGCTCGCTCCATGGAAGCTAGGAACCGACATCTGGCATGGATTCCTCTTCCTGGCCTGTTTAGACCACCGTCAAGGAATTACTGCGCACATTTGACACTCTAAAAGAAGCTGATGATTTTGAAGGCAAATTTCCTGCCTGAGAAACCTGATCTCAACATCAGGATTGAAGTACGTACAGATCCATCAAGATGAGCATCTGGATTTATATTGGGGTGTACAATGCTGTTGTTAATAACACGTTAGGTCACTCAGTCATTACAAACATCAGATTTAAATTAATCTACATGAAACTACATGAAAATTTAATTAATGCAGAGGTTTTATTCAAGTCAATATGTATATCGTATATACTGTATATACAACAGTGGGAGTGGCCTATTTCATGATAATCCAGAGGAGGTGGTGGTAATTGCTCTTGATGAAAAGTGATGGCCTCTAGGCAGTGTAATGCACTATTGGTTCATGTAGGAGGATCCGTGAGTAGAATTACAAGATCTTGATTTAGAGAACTTAGATGGTGTCTGGAAGGTTTCTCTCAAAAATGGCCACAGCTCAATGAATGCCAGACACAACCATGTTCAGTTTGTATTGGTACACAGGTTACAATAGTTCAAGGGTTAAACTGCCTAACATTTACTGGGCACTCGTATTTGACTATATATCTATGATAGAACTATTTCCCCAGACCCATGGATCAGTCCTTTAGGCTCAGTTGAGTGGAATTAGCGGGAGGGCATGGCCGTTTCTCTCTTTACTCTAGATCGCCACGCTTTTGAAATAGAGCTTTAGGATTTAGGAAATGTCACACATAAGGAAAATAAGTGATACAGTACTACTAATAGAACTTCAGCCTTTTATACCAGCTATACCAGTGGTCACTGGATAAGTGGTCCAGTGCAGGCTAATCCCATGAGGAATTACTGCAGTGTTACTTCTGCTTCTTCTTTTTACACAGCTTGTTATAATAAAAAACATGTTGCTATGATAGTACTTGCTGTCTCCTTATGTGCTATCTGAGTATTTATGTGTACACATTTGTTGTGTTATAAGTCTTAGTACCATTGTTTTTGAAAGTTACTTTTTCTGTCTTGTAATGTGTGACTTCATTCACCTCTACAATGAAGGTTACTGTATTTACAGTGCGTTTTGTTATGTCACAGCCTTATTCCAAAATGGATTGTCGATTTTTCAATCTACGCACACTATTCCATATTGACCAAGCAAACAAATACATAAAAAAGACACTTGACACATTTGAAGACAGATTCCTACAGTCAGGACTTGCATTACCTTTGTGAGTGACTAGCATTTCCTTGAGTGACTAGAGTCTTCTTGGGTATGACGTTACAAGTTTAGCACATCTGGATTTGGGGAGTTTCTCCCATATTTCTCAGCAGATCCTCTTAAGCTCAGGTTGGATGAGGAACTTTGTTGCTCAGCCATTTTCAGGTCTCTCCAGAGATGTTTGATTGGTTTCAAGTCCGGGCTTTGGCTGGGCCACTCAAGGACATTCATAGACTTTTGCAAAGCCACTCCTGTGTTGTCTTGGCTGTGTGCTTAGGATGTTGTCCTGTTAGAAGGTGAATGTCCACCACGGTCTGAGGTCCTGAGTGCTCTGGAGGAGGTCTTTTCAAGGATCTGTCTGTCATTTGCTCTGTTAACACTCAAGCCTGGCTATTCTTGCATTTCTTGCTGCTTAAAAACATTCCCATAGCATTATGCTCAACCACCATGTTTTTTTTTTTGCTTCATGATTATGGGATATTGTGTGTAGATTGATAAGGAAAAAATCTATTAAATCTATTTGTGAATAAGGCCATAACCTAACAAAATTTGGAAAAGGTGAAGGTCTAAATACTGTCCTAATGTACTGTATCTGTGTCTTTATACAAGGAAAAAATAAACAGTAATCAAGAAGGAGAACCACTCTGTGTGGTTACCTGAAACTTTAAGACATGGTTATTGATTTATGTTGATTAATAACACATTGTGTTGTTATTTGACACTTTAAGTAATTCATTTATATTCATGTTGATTAAGATTGATTACACCCCACAAACACTGAAAGAAATTTGTTAAATCTGAATGTGGAGTAAAAGATGCTATGATAACCAGCTGATAATATTTGAATTCAGTCTAGTTTTGGACTGAATTGTGAAAAAATATAATGGAGCGCAATGGAATATCATACTTTATCTTTCCTCAAGGGTACTGGGAATGTCTAAAATGGAATGTAATACTTAATCTTTCCTCCCGGGGACTAGAAATGTCTGAAATGGAATAAAACACTTTATCTTTTCTCAAGGGGACTGGGAATGTCTGAAATGGGTAAAAGCCATGTCCTGTTGAATGAGCCCAAGTTCCCCCATTACTGTTATCTCTTCACAGGCTGGCAACAGCACAAGCAGCTTTCTGTCGCTCATTCTCTCATTCTACTTCTCTCTTTCTTTCTCTTTCTGTAATGCACACACACACTTTCACTGAGGATCTGCACTGGCTTTAGCTGAATGTATATCTTCCTGTGTGTGTGCTCTGTAGATTGTAAACTATATCTTCCTTAATCACTATCATAATTACCCAGTGGTTGTAAGTGTCCACTCAGCAGGTATTCAGAGATGATAATCAATGTTCTCAGAGAGGTCTAAAAGGTCAGAGTGTGTGTGTGTGTGTGTGTGTGTGTGTGTGTGTGCGAGTGTGTGTGTGTAAGTCCTGACATTTCATATCTTGAAGACTTTTGGTTGAGGTTTTGGTTTAGGGTTTGAGGTTAATGGTTTGGCAAAGGTTAGTCTTAGGGTATGGAGGAAATTTTTTTTTAAATGAGAAGTCATGTAAACATGGTGTGCATGTGTGTGTATGTGTGTGTGTGTGTGTGTGTGTGTGTGTGTATACATGCATGTGACAGAAGTGCAGAATTAACTGACATTGGATGGTAGCAGTAGCCGTAGCTGTGTATCTCAGGAACAGCAGTAGCAGTGTCTCTCAGGAACAGCAGTAGCGGTGTCTCTCAGGAACAGCAGTAGCGGTGTCTCTCAGGAACAGCAGTAGCAGTGTCTCTCAGGAACAGCAGTAGCAGTGTCTCTCAGGAACAGCAGTAGCGGTGTATCTCAGGAACAGCAGTAGCAGTGTCTCTCAGGAACAGCAGTAGCGGTGTCTCTCAGGAACAGCAGTAGCGGTGACTATCAGGAACAGCAGTAGCGGTGTCTCTCAGGAACAGCAGTAGCGGTGACTATCAGGAACAACAGTAGCAGTGTCTCTCAGGAACAGCAGTAGCGGTGTATCTCAGGAACAACAGTGGCAGTGTCTCTCAGGAACAGCAGTAGCGGTGTCTCTCAGGAACAGCAGTAGC
>JACXGI010019310.1:0-12255 GCA_016801175.1 Esox masquinongy
ATATATATATATATATATATATATATATATATATATATATATATATATATATATGCACAAAGCTGTATATTGTAGAGTCAAAATTGCTGTGCTAAAACAGTCCCTGACACATCAATCACTTTGGATTGATTTTCACTGTGTCATGTTAGGCCACCTTTCATTTATATAGGACAGCACAGCCACAGCCAAACATATCGACACAGAGTGGATATGTAAAGCCTAGCTATACTGTACTGTACAGACACAAAAACAATCTTCCCTCAACCTTACCTAACACTGTCCCTAAAAATCTAACTTTAACCCCAAACTTAACCTTAACCCCTTTCCCTAAACGAACCAATAATCTCTTACCCCAAATGTGACTGTTCCCTTCCCAGAAATAGCTTTTTTCCTCATGGGAACTGGCGAACGATACCCCAAATCACATTCCTTGTTTTATCATTCTTGTATTTTCAGGTATTTTCAGGTTAGTAAGATGTGAAGACACACACACACACACATGCCAGCCCCACCGGTGTATGCACTGTGCAGGTGATATGCATACAGCAGTGTGGAAAGTATTAGATTTCGGTGGCCTATGGCTGATGTTCTGTGGGAATTGCTGACTGCTGGAGTGATGACCCGAGGGTAGGACATACACAAACAAACGCATACACATATTCTGTCTCACAAACACACCATGTCTGTATATTACATGTGCATGTGTGTATGTGTGCGTGCATTTTTCCACAATATCTTTTATATAAATCAACATTAACATATCTCTATCTGCCTCCAGCCTGTCACCACTCAACTTACCTGGATTACATGGGGTGTTATTTTAAATTATTTAAAATACATCTGTGCTTGATTGGCCGTGCTACTTAATTTACTAATAGAAAAGTCTCAAAACTGTAAACCCCACACATTTGGTATTTCATACATGCTAGCAAACGCTCAAAGCATTTTAAATATTTAAAAAGAATTGGGGCCAATTTTCCATCTGTTGATGGGGATTTCGTGTAATCTTCAACTAAACAACAGCTCCCCCTGAGAACCCAATGAGCCAGGAAACAGATTTCTGATCCAATTACAGCCTTTAAAACCCAAACAATTCAAAAATAAAAAAATCACTGCAAGTATAAATGTTAGCAATTGTGTTGGCACCTCTGTAGAGGGACCCTATACCTTGAAGGCCTATAACTCTTCATGAGCTAGAGTGCACAAAGCATCTTCCAATAAACTTTGATTTGATTTGATTTGTTCCTGCTGACTTATTGGATTATTCCTTATGTTGAAGGGGGCTATTGTGGTTTAGAAGATATTGCCAGATCTTTGGATATGTTCCTTTTTTATCAATTCATTCCATCTTACAGCACTTTCTGCTGTTGCACCAAAACATAAAACAAAAAAATCCAGTTATAAAAAACTGAGAACAGCTGTGGGTAAAACAACCAAAGAAAATATTGTATTTCTAGAAGTATAAAAAATGCATAATTGTTTGAATCAAAACCAGTGACAGTATTTCTAATCACAGGCTAATTGAGCATTATGTAGCATTTTCCTGCTACACTATGCTTTCAATAATTAGCAACCTTTAGTGGATGACATTTACATATAAGGTTTGCAAATAGCAGCAATAGTTTACTAAATGTCAATCACCAAACAAGAAAACGCATAGGTTAAATTGACTTTACTACATGCTGTCAAAAATCAACATTTTTCAATAGCAATGGGAGTAACAGCAAGGTAATATGCTAACAATATGTTTGTCTATAAGAAAGCGGCGCTTTAAGGGCCTTGAGTATAGCGGTGGTCTCTCAATTAAACCAAATCATTTCTACCAAAGACAGTGCATAATTGGCTCAGCAAAGACACATCTCAGTCTTTTTTTCGATTTTTTCCTACCGGCTGTGGAGACGAGGCAAACATTCAATTTATTGGACATTGGGAGGGGCGAGAAAATCGGCTAAAAAAAATAAAAATGAAATCAATGCTGTAATTTTTACCATTTCACAAACTCGAATAGGACATTCCCAGAATAATATAAAATGTTTTGTCAATATCTTCATGAATGTATGTTTCCTCCCCTTGTAACTTCTCCCAAGACTGAACGTATTGTCTCCTGCCACTCCTTTCCTCCCAGGTACATGGCCATCATCCACCCCCTGCAGCAGCGCATGTCGTCCACAGAGACCAAGGTGATTGTGGGGGTGATCTGGGTTCTGGCTCTGCTCCTGGCCTTCCCTCAGTACTACTACTCTGTGACAGAGGAGCTGCCTGGGCGAATTATCTGCTACATCGAGTGGCCTGAATACACTGGCTGTGACTACAAAATTATGTGAGTTTTGCTTGTGACTGTATTTGAGAGAAAGAGCACGAGAAAGTGCGTTTGCATGAGATTGCGTGGGCAGTCATTCCACCAGTCAATAAGTGGGCCAAAAAAATTTTTTTGTCCCACTTAGTGACAAGGCCAGAAAATGACTGAAAGATTTTGCCTTTCCGAGTTAATATCCAAATTTAAATCCAGTTGTTTTTTCTGAAGATGAGACCTAAGGCAAAAAGTCGTGAAATCAAGAAAACAAAAAAGATTTCTGCAGTTCAAGCCTGGCAGAACCTTTCAAGAGAATATACCCAGGGTGTAGTAGGTTCAATGGGCCACAGACTTCAGGCAGGTATTGCATGGACCTTTGTTTAAAATGCAATCCTTATGATGAATGCTGTCTGAATGCTGTCTGAAAGCTGCAAAACCTGAAGGTTCCCCTGAGTTCACACTTAAAGATAGAACAAGCCCTGCTGCTCTTGCCTAACAGAGAAAATGTTTAGTTACCAATACATTCGCCTAATTGTGTCTCCACTCCAGCAACGTAAGTTACGCATAAAATCCTTCCATTCCGTGTCCAAATGCATGGCGGATTTCATCAACTTAGCTCCATCCATCAGGAGCAATAAATTAACTGAGAGGACTGAGTATTTATAACAAACGACCCCCAATTCACTATATAGTGCACTTCTTTTGACTCGGGCCCATTGGGGCCCACAGCCGACAGCATATCCTGTGTCTAACCTAACAAGATAATGTGTGAAGGAAACTGAGTATTATGTACAGTACAGGGTTATTGAGAGGACAGTAGACACATTCTAAGCTGCACAGTCAGATGAATGTGAGTAGCCTGATTGAACAGATTATCGCTTGTATTTTATTGGGAGTTTTCAGATGGTTTAAGACAGTTTTTGACAGTTTAGATGTTATTGCTGGATCATTGGATCTGTGCCTCTTTCCTTCCTTTGTGCAATCTTCCAGTATTGTTAGCCATTCTTAAACATTGACCAGACATTCATGACTATAACCTATAATTGACACGTATTTTTGGGAGAGTACAGTAATGACTTGTATTGCCATGTAGTGGCCCTCAGTCAGTAACCTGCCATCCGTCCCATAGAAAATAGTAAGACTATGTTCATATCAAACCACCTCCAAACTGTTAACTACTTTAAATGTGAATATGCCTTGAGTGTTAATGTACTTGGTGATTTAAAGGTGATCCTGATTTTGAGAGAACAAGGTAAAGCACTTCAATGTGTGAATTTGAATTTAATCAGCTCTGCTAGTTCTTCTCCCACACACCTCACTTCTTTAAGTTGCCTCTGACTCTCACACCCTCTCCTCTTTCACACTGTTTTACTGTTCTTCATAGTTGAACATGGAACATGGAAGTGACACCGGCAGACAACACGTCTGACTAAGTGATATTCTGCTCAACCTATTCCCAGCATTTCTCCCTTTGTTATATATGCTACATGTATTGTAAAGTTATCAAAATAGAACAGGGGGGATTACTGGTGTCATAGCAATACATTATAAATTAAAAGAGATATTGTTAGCACTTTGAAACTATACACAATTGCTATATTTTCTATGTAGCCTACTCTGGGGAAAAGAATAGCCAGGCTGTCAATAGGACCACTCCCTGAAGTTCTCCCAGTTCTCTTTACCAGATGATGTACAGCAAACTAAAAGCTGTGAAGAATGTATGTTTGTGTGAGACATAATGGTGAAAGTTTAAATCCTCAAAGGGTTTACAATGTAGACATGATGCTATGTGAGAGAGCTTTTATACATATATATATATATATATATAAGTATCATATATATATATATATATATATATATATGATACTTATATAAGTATCATATATATATATATATATATATATATATATATATATATATATACAGTATCATAATATAGCAAATATAGCAAATATTTGATTATATCTTTTCATGTGACAATACTGAAGAAATGACACTTTGCTACAATGTAAAGTAGTGAGTGTACAGCTTGTATAACAGGGTAAACTTGCTGTCCCCTCAAAATAACTCAACACACAGCCATTAATGTCTAAACCGCTGGCAACAAAATTGAGTACACCCCTGAGTGAAAATATCCAAATTGGGCCCAATTAGCCATTTTCCCTCTCCGGTGTCATGTGACTCGTTAGTGTTACAAGGTCTCAGGTGTGAATGGGGAGCAGGTGGGTTAAATTTGGTGTTATCGCTCTCACACTCCCTCATACTGGTCACTGGAAGTTCAACATGGCACCTCATGGCAAAGAGAATCTGAAAAAAAGAATTGTTGGTCTACATAAAGATGGCCTAGGCTATAAGAAGATTGCCAAGACCCTGAAACTGAGCTGCAGCACAGTGGCTAAGACCATACAGCGGTTTAACAGGACAGGTTCCACTCAGATCAGGCCTCGCCATGGTCGACCAAAGAAGTTGAGTGCACATGCTCAGCGTCATATCCAGAGGTTGTCTTTGGGAAATAGAAGTATGAGTGCTGCCAGCATTGCTGCAGAGGTTGAAGGGGTGAGGGGTCAGCCTGTCAGTGCTCAGACCATACGCCGCACACTGCATCAAATTGGTCTGCATGGCTGTCATCCCAGAAGGAAGCCTCTTCTAAAGGTAATGCACAAGAAAGCCCGCAAACAGTTTGCTGAAGACAAGCAGACTAAGGACATGGATTACTGGAACCATGTCCTGTGGTCTGATGACACCAAGATAAACTTATTTGGTTCAGATGGTGCCAAGCGTGTGTGGCGGCAACCAGGTGAGGAGTACAAAGACAAGTGTGTCTTACCTACAGTCAAGCATGGTGGTGGGAGTGTCATGGTCTGGGGCTGCATGAGTGCTGCCGGCACTGGGGAGTTACAGTTCATTGAGGGAACCATGAATGGCAACATGTACTGTGAAATACTGAAGCAGAGCATGATCCCCTCCCTTCGGAGACTGGGCCGCAGGGCAGTATTCCAACATGATAACAACCCCAAACACACCTCCAAGACGACCACTGCCTTGCTAAAGAAGCTGAGGGTAAAGGTGATGGACTGGCCAAGCATGTTTTCAGACCTAAACCCTATTGAGCATCTGTGGGGCATCCTCAAACGGAAGGTGGAGGAGCGCAAGGTCTCTAAAATCCACCAGCTCCGTGATGTCGTCATGGAGGAGTGGAAGAGGACTCCAGTGGCAACCTGTGGAGCTCTGGTGAACTCCATGCCCAAGAGGGTTAAGGCAGTGCCGGAAAATAATGGTGGCCACACAAAATATTGACACTTTGGGCCCAATTTGGACATTTTCACTTAGGGGTGTACTCACTTTTGTTGCCAGCGGTTTAGACATGAATGGCTGTGTGTTGTGTTATTTTGAGGGGACAGCAAAATTACACTGTTATACAAGCTGTACACTCACTACTTTACATTGTAGCAAAGTGTCATTTCTTCAGTGTTGTCACGTGAAAATATATAATCAAATATTTACAAAAATGTGAGGGATGTACTCACTTTTGTGAGATACTGTATATATTTATATGATTGCATTTGTTCACTTTGTTTTGGCAAAATGAACAAGTGAGATACTGATTTCCATACCAATATAGCCCATTAAAATGAAATTGAATTGACAGAAAAAAAGATGGGGGTTGACAGTGCGAACGGGAGAGAGAGAAATAGACAGACAGAGACCTCCCAAAGCTTTATTTGCTTGGGGTTACAAAAACAAGGGATGATTCTGATACGTGTAAGGTCCATTTATTCTCATAGCAGTAAAGTGCTCTCCACCCCTGTGGCCTTTAATGTATTTGTTTGTCTGTAAATGTTACTTCCTGCCATCCAGTGTGCAGATAAACACACAGCCTCCAGTTCTGCACCGATCACAACCACCTCTCCCCTCCCAGCATATCAGCACAACAGTGTTTTAGGGGCAGCTTTCTTTGTCTCCATATGCCATTGTCATTCAGCCTGGCAGTCCAGGCTAACACCCTCCCACAGTACAATCATTTGTTATGAATAGCACGATGACAATTACAATATTCATGTTAGAGTTACTGTGGCGTTTGTTACGTTTTTAATGAAAACATAATCAGTAAAACATCTGGGCTAAGTGAGCGAGCCTTGGTGTGGTTGGAATTCAGCCAGTCTGTCTGCTGTTGTAATTGACACATCTGATTATGACTGACCCCTGGTCAGATCCTCCAAGCCCTGTGTAGGATGGTGTGTGTGTGTGTGTGTGTGTGTGTGTGTGTGTGTGTGTGCCATCACTCCCCCTGCCCGTAGCTGTCGCCCCTTCTCAGTTTAGCCAGCAGGAAGCAAGGCCACAGGAGAGTCTCAAAAAAATGGACGCCACATATTTCCCAAAACTATATTTCCTGACAGTGTGATCACACCCGTGAACAAGTGAGCCAGACAGACACACACACACACACACACACAGAGTGATGGGGAGAAAAGGGGGGAGAGTGAGAGAAAGACAAACGCACAAACACACAGAGGCCATCCAACACACAAGCACACCCCGTGTTCTCTGTCCCTCCTTCCCTAAATTGGGCACCTTAAGAGCTCGTCTTTGATCTATGCCAGTAAGCTAGCAGCGTTGTGCGTGGTGTCGTGTTACCTTAGCCACTACATTTATCTCCCTGTGCAGACACCCAGGCTGCATTCTCTTCTACCATCAAAGTCAAAAGAACACAACAGCCCACACATGACCGACCTAACACAGGGACAAGCAGAGTAGTTAGGAGGCAGGCAGAGCACCTAGTACACAGTGAATGTTAAGGGATGGGCCACTGGGCTTTGATGTGCTGCTTGTAAACTGTAACGCTCCTGTATTATTCATCCCCAGTGGGACTTTCTTGAACAGGGTTTTTATTGATAACAGTGGAACTGTAAGGCGAAAGAGTCTCAGACTCCTCTGAATCCCCAACCATCCGGGCAGGGATGTTTATCCAGTGACCGGTTTGAAGCACCCAGACACTCACTTCTTTTTTTCTACCAGTCAAGCAAGCAGAAGGCAGGGGTGGGGAGGGGGAGGAGGAGAGGGGAGATGGGCAAGGAGAGGAAACAAGGGGAGGAGGCTGGGGAGAAAGGAGAGGATAGAAGGGAGGTGTAGGGGAGAGAGAGGAGAGTCAGACGGCCCCTCGGCTCATTGCGTATTCCAGGGGAGTTTGCTCAACGCCGCACTGATTTTTGTAAATTGCCTTATTTCCACACTGGGCTCAGCTGGAGGTACTGACAGTTCTTCAGACCAACACTCGTTTTTTAGAGCAGAATAGAAGTTTTTTCTACAGAACTCATTCCAGACTGTGCAACTGTGCGTGTGAGCAGATGTGTTTGACCGTGTCTGTCAGTGTGAATGCAAGACTTTGCGTGAGTTTCTGTAAGTGTACGTGTCTGTATGCCTGTGTCAGTACATGTGTCTGTCTCTATAAGTGTCTTCATGAGGTTGTCAGTGACATATGATATCCTCAGCAGCTTCTGCTGGCTGCTAAAACATTCAGTGTTGCAAAATGCTAAAAAGCTTTTGATAGGGTTGAAGATCTTCAGTAGCTATGGGAGACTGAACCCATAAGTTTACTCATTACTTTAATATTTGATCCTCTAAATGCTAGCCTTCCTGTGATTTATCAAGTAATTCGCCTCCTTCTCTGAATTAAGGTTAGCAGGACAAAATCAGAAGCACTCGCACTGACCTCCTGCCCTAAATATCTGCTCCAGGGGGGTCATTCCAACAGACCAATCGGTGAACTGGCATAAACTATGTAGGTCTAAAAATATAGCCCCAACATTATGCCAAAATGTAGTCAGCAATATTGAAAAGAGAATTCCAAATATACAAAGCAGTCTACTCTTCTCTTTCCTTTATTGGTTAAGGTGAATGTAATCAAGATGAGTGTGATCTCCAGCTTGAAATGATTTAAGATTTCGATCACAGCAATTTATCAGTAGTGGTTTGGGAGTAACGGGTGCTGGCAGCGGTTGTTTCAGTGGACTTGGTTCCCTCCTTGCTGTCTTACTCCACTTATCTGTTGTGCATGATTGGTTGTTGTGTCCTTAGTTCTGGCCATTGCCCCAATATTCTTTTTAATGTCCCCCATGATGAGGTCCCAACGGGAGGCAGCTGTGCAGTGGCGGGGCTGGCCTTGCTGGCTGCACCCGGAAGATTCCGGAAGCTGACAGCTTTCTTGGTGCGGGGCGGGGGGTGTTGATGAGGCACTGATTTTGTGGGTGCAGGTGCATTCGTGGTACAGTATATAGGGTATTCCAAAGGTACTGTTCTACCACCGAGCATCAGCGTTGCAGTACATTGTGTGTACTGATCATGCCTGCCAAACTTCTTGGTTCCACACTGAACAATCTGGCCAGGCTCAAGCCAAGCGCTCCCTGACCGCTCCATTGTTATGTAGACCGTCCAATTATCCCTTTTGCCCAATCATTATGGAACAGAGTAGGTAGATCATTCACACCATAGCTTATTGAGTCGGCATCAGGCTGGTTTACACTCTAAGCTTTGCGTACCAAAATGATTGTCTACACACCCTTACAGACCTGTGCCAAGCTCTTCTGGTTTTGTGGCTTGGAAAAGAGCCCAGTGTAGAAATCATTCTCATTTCCTATTCCAAAAAATATCTACAGTTCGATCAATTTATGTTTGTGATGGGCCATAAAGTCACTGCCTGTTAGCTGTGCCATTACGAGACCTGGGTTTGAATCCTGCTTGCAGATTAGCCCAGGGGGGCCTCTGAGGTCGTTGCAATTGGCCAGCACCATCCAGCTTTGGGGGAAATAACAGAATATGGGTGCTTTTTCTTGGTCACACTCGAGCATCGCCTGGTGGCAGATTGGGTGCTTGTGAGCTCAATCAAGGTGGATAGCCGTATAGTATGTCAGATCAGTATCGAATGTATCTGAAGAAAACATACTTTGATATTGACTGTCCACAGTTCACTGGGACTTGTTGTGATAGAGCACTGCTTTAATTACAAAATGGATATCTCGAAGTTGTGGAGAAGAAAAAAGTAAAATATCCTATATGTGAGAAAGCATTAAATATTTTAGGAAATCAAGTTACCATCTAAATAACAACATTTTGTTTCTATAGCAAAACATTAATGTTTTACAGGTGTTTGAATCTTGCAAGGAAAAGTTTAGGTGAAGTTATTTTGTAGAGCAGGAGAGATGGAGATTTTATTGGAATTGAGCATTAGGTTCTTGTAATTCGCCTATCATCCACATGGGGGACATATCCCATGTGGATCACCTTGAAATCATTTGAGGAACTCAAGAGCAATTCATTCTCACACAAAGATACTTGTAGGCAGAGCCTAGAGCTAAAACACATGCTATGTCTCTGGGACCTGGGGCTGGACCACCAGTTTCATTGGAATCCCTGAACACTATGGGAAAGGGAAAATGATCACTGCAAACTGTAATATGCTCCTACTTAACACAATGTCCGTAATCTGTGGCCTACAGAATACATAAGGTAAAACATAAAAAAACAAAAGTAATTGCATGGGCAGCGACCATGATGAAAAACTACACAGAGTCAGGCCTTTAGTCAACCAAAAAAAACCCTGTACAGGCCTTGCTATCTTTTTTAAGAGTTTCCTGAAGAAAGGACAAACCAAAAATCTGTCCAGGAAGTGATAAATATAACATATGATTTGCTGACAGAGTCATAGGAGGGTGAGAATAGAATCCCGGTCCTGATAGGCTGTGTACAGCACACGTTTTATATTTGGAAGGCTTCAGAACGCATCCCCAATGGTTCCCCTTTCCCTACGCACTGCAGTTTGTTTCACCAGGTCATAGGGGCTGTAGTCAAAAGTAGAGTCCAATATAGGGAATATGGTGCCATTTGGGACACAACACATTCTTTCATGTTGAGAGAGATGATTTCCCACCGCTGTCGTATTATTTACAAAAAGCAAGTATTATGGAGCTGTGACAGCAAATTTCACACGTCTCAGACAACAAAGCCAGTGGAAGTCTTTATAGGAGGCCACCCATTAGCAGTGTTCTGCTAGTAATGTCTCAAGCAGTTCCCAAACAGTCCTTTGTATAATCACACCTAACAGACTGGGAATGGAATGAATTGGATTCCTCTGCAAACACAAACAGATGATATCCACAGTTGCCATACTATTTTATATTCAAGAAACTAAAATACTGTATTTGGTGATTTTATACAAAATGTATAATGGTGATTTTGGGAAGGAATTCTGCGAGATGAACTGCTGTTTCTCTTTTTTTTGGACTCATTTCACCTTTGTGAGTGTACTATGAGAGCCGGGTTTAATAAGCATTTGGTTCGGTTGCCATGAATGAGGACCTGCTGGCTGATGTGGTGTCTCATCTTAGGCATTCTACCTGATTATCATAATTTTAGTTAATTACCAAGGAAATTGTTTGCAAGTCTCAGCTGTGCTGTGTGCAGCAAAAGAAATGGGTTGTCCACGTCTGTTCCCTTAACTGGGGATGAGCGGTGTAACACTGGCCACCGGGGGTAATGGTGAGGACTGTTATTGTTAGAAATGTTCAGCCATGTGTTTGTTTATACATATAATTCGGAATGTTATATAGCAACATACGAATTAGCCAACTTTATTGAACTTTATTGAAAGCAAAATACAATGGTATAATCCAGAGAAATCTTGACATTATTTTTTTTGTATGCGCTAACCTCGGTAAGTTAGGTATAGTTCATTGTAAACAAGGAAGGTAGCAGTCATTATCTAGCTTTTTCTTCTTTCAAAAAGCATTAAATTAACATTACCAACATGTCTGAGTATCAATATGAGGAGGAAATGTTGGTATTTGGACTGGGATACACAGTCAAGGAGCACAAAATGGATTACAGATGGATATAGTTTTGAATGAATCTACTTTCACCCCTGGCTACAGTTGATTACTGTATATGTATTGCCCAATAAAACAGTAGCCTGATAATTTGGAGCAAAATGTTTTATGGTTCATGTCTGGAGGGGGAAATTATATTTTAGAGTATGTCAGCTTTATTAGAAAAGTGACATTTTCAAAGTCATTCTACAAAGAAATTACACACAAAAGCATTGGGAAGGGCATTCAAATAAGCATATTTATAGTTATGACAGTTAAATTTAGTTGAAGCAGATGTTTGATCGTTATTTATAGCAACATGATTGGATTGCAAACCTCTTAGGGCTGATCTGGCCCTGTGTAACTGTAGGCCTATTTAAAAACCTCTATCAGCTGGTCATTTTCCATTGTAAATGTCTAGGTAGACTAATCAGCTCAAGCCTGAATCGCCAAATTGGATCCCATTCACATTTGTGCAATAACAAATACGCTATTAATACACATTATGCTTTCTTTACCCCAACCAGAAGCACAGGGCACATAGTGGGCAAGACTACATTGTTACAGCTGCTGTAGCACCTCAGCCTAAAGTTAATAAGACTGAATAGTCATCTTTTGTTTGGATGCAATACAACAGTCATCTTGTTTGGATGCAATACAACAGTCATCTGTTTGGATGCAATACAACATCTCTGATACCTAATGTTTAGGTCTAGGCAGGCTGCTATGTTTATACTTTTTGTCTTGGGTCTGTCGGGAATGATGTGTTATCAGGCTTGCTAAATCCTATTATACCAGAGGAAAGTGGAGAGGGGGCATTGGGCTGTGTGCATTGTGCCCAGTCTGTGCAACCTGCATTTAACCCTTCTTTTTAAAACTGTGAGTATATGTATTTTGTAGAATACTAATTCAAAAGTGATTTGGCCAATTGTTCTCTGTAATACCTCTTTTGTCGCAAAACACACACTGGTGAAAAACACCTCATTCAACAAAGCCTCCAGCTTACCCCTCCAACTCCATACAGTCACTCAACAACTGCGTGTTGGTCAGCAGCAGTGGATCAAAGTGATATGACTAGATAGAACATTTTAAAAAGCCATGCCA
>JACXGI010019312.1:0-12258 GCA_016801175.1 Esox masquinongy
CCCTCAAACCACACTCAGTTGGTTGAGTCCTGTAAGGAGTGGGCAAAAATCCCTCAAAATGAAAATATATCGTGTGTTTTTCTGTGTCCTTCATTTGCAAAGGATGTTTATTACAAACTGGGGTTTAGATAATGATTTTATGAGTTTATTGTAATATTTTATACAAAATATTACCATCCCTGTAGGGTTCACATATTGTCAAGCAGCACTGTATATATTGCAACTGTACTATATTTTGATGAATAATTTAATATTAAATGATCACTTGCCAACAAGGTAGTCTGTTATCTCTGGGTCTTCCCTGAAGGGGAAGCAGCTGATCCAGTACTCTAGTTCAGGGTCATTTAAGGTCCTCTTCCTGGTGTGGTGCAGAATCATCAGTAACTCGTAGCATGCAGCCTCTCCTTTGGCCGTCACACAGTCCAGTATTTTTCTGGTTTGATCGAAATTGTCAACCTCTGCCTGAATTTTACTGACTTCCTCCTCGGGAATAACATTGCTCTCGAACAGGTTTTCCACAATGAGGGACAGATTCTGGAGACGTCCAACAAGGCGTCTGCTTCCATTTTTGATGTACTCTGAAGCAGTTGGTCTTGTACAAACCATGTCCCACGTTGTTTCAGCACCTTGCCTGGTATGTTTCAACATGGAAGAAGATAGCATATAGTCACAGTTTAGAAGTCAAATAATTATTGAGTTTATTTATTATTGATTAAGTTTATTTATATAATATTCCTAAAGGTTATTTTTGACTCAAGGTTCAAGAACGGGCTAAGTGCTGCCAAATGTATTTATTTGAACTAATTTTACTGGAAGTAGGGACCACAGAATGTCTGTAACGACGCACTACTTTGGATGAAGTGCTGAATAACATAGTAAACTATAAACTTCTCCAGGCGATTGTGTTAAGACAAACAATCATCGATTTAAACAAAAACATATAACATTTTTAAACTGTGTAATTTGATTGCTTTTAATGCTGATCTAATAGCGAAGGCCAATTGCATTACCTACTGGGTTAAAGACCTCAAACCCCAACAAACATGTTTCTGTGAAACGCAAGGGAAGTTGAAAAGAGCATTACACCAATGTATTTACCGGAGGTGGCTTCAGACGAACGAGTTATGTTAAGGCATCAAACACAAGCTGCAAAATAAACACGCTACTGTACCATATCTATACAATTTGTGGCGAAGACCTCAACAGCAAAAGGAAAATTTGGGCCAAATCGCCCTGAAGCTTGTCCTCTGAGCCGCCGAGGCTTCCCACATAAATTTGCGGCTTGTAGCATACTGTAGCCCAAATCAGACAACTCGCGTATACGCTGCAGACAGAATGAATGGGAATGAATAAAAGTGCAGACGGGTCGCGGGCGTCAACACGCCAACTGCGTCAGAGCGCTTAAAATCAGAAACCTAGTCTATTTTCTCGCGTCTACGCGCGCATCTCTCGCTCAAATGATCTGATATATTATGTGCTCAAATGACTGCCAAATGTCTTGTGGGTAAATAAAGCGATTTGCACACCTGTAAATCACAATCCACACGACGGGTTTGCATTTCGTAGTTGTACTTAAAGACCTGTGAATGCGTGATTAAAGACTTGCAAGAGCTAACAATCTGCATCTGTACAAATTACTTTTTTGCAAGTATTCAAAAAATATTTACTCATACACGACTTTAGAATTACACATACAACTCCTTGTTTACGCAGACAAATCACCAAATACAAAGACAACTCGTGATTTACAGATACAACCCCTTTCACTTGAGATCTCGTTTATTTCTGATAGGGGGGTCAAAGAAAATTACTGCCATAAAGATTTGCAAGTGCGTTAGATTTGCATACTTGTATTTCCTGTGTTGTGAATATGTAATAAATAATCTGTACTTGTGAAATATTTTAGCTAATCGCTGTCTACGGATACAAATCGCGTTCTACGGATACCGTCTACGGATACGAAACAGTTTCTACCGGTTTGCAAATCTATTGTGGCGTAAAACTAGTGCCAAATGTCAGCTGACTACAAGTGACCAATGGGAATTTAGGGGAGGGGTAAACGTTTAGCTAATAGCTAGACTTCCATGCAAATAGTTCCATGCAGCTAGCGTGAATGACATCCTAGGTTGCACATCCATTTGATTCAGGTAAGAGCTTTAAGTTGCTTTGTAAAGTGAAAATCATTACTGTCGTATTATATGCATGTTAGCTGTCTAGATGTTTGTAACATGTAAACCAAATGAACATGACAAGACTGTGTGGACACGAGTAACGGCAAAATGTTAGATACTGTCAGTAGCTAGCTGCAGTCCTAATGTAGCTATTTGTGTATGTTGTTAGCATATTGTTTTTGCTAAATAACAGCACGGTAACCTAATGTTAGCTAAGTTAGTCTCATACCTAACCGGTAGTAATAATAAATGCTACCAGTAACGTGTTTCTTGTTAGTTAATCAACATGTGCAACACTAGCTACCAATTAATAATGTATTTATTAAATTCAGTCCATACAGTAGTTGCCTCGGATACTGATATAGCCTAAATTGACTAATTTGCCATGATTCTTCGTTAGCAAATTGCTTGAATACTGACTACATTACAGATTACTCTGTTTTCTATGTACACCACTAGGAGATAGATGGACCAGGATAAGAAGCGTGATAGTGATTTGTATCCGTAGACAGTGATTTGTATCCGTAGACAGCGATTTGCTAAAATATTTCACAAGTACAGATTATTTATTACATATTCACAACTCAGGAAATACAAGTATGCAAATCTAACGCACTTGCAAATCTTTATGGCAGTAATTTTCTTTGACCCCCCTATCAGAAATGAACGAGATCTCAAGTGAAAGGGGTTGTATCTTTAAATCGCGAGTTGTCTTTGTATTTGGTTATTTGTCTGCGTAAATAAGGAGTTGTATGTGTTATTCTAAAGTATGTGTAAATATTTTTTGAATACTTTCAAAAAGAATTTGTACAGATGCAAATTGTTAGCGCTTGCAAGTCTTTAATCACGCATTCACAGATCTTTAAATACAACTACGAAATGGTGTGGATTGTGATTTACAGGTGTGGAAATCGCTTTATTTACCTACAAGACATTTGGCAGTCATTTGAGCCCATAATATATGAGGTACCATTTAAGCCAAAAATATGTCCACTTATGTCTGTTTTTGTTCAAATGGTCGATGTCGTTGTGCATGTCGTCTGCACTTTCGTCTGTTTTGTCGTTACAATGTGCATTTGGTATTGCATTTCCTGTAAGTTAATGTCATTAGTCATTAGCCTTGTTTACTACCGATTCGCAGTCGTTACCAAGGGCATTTGTTTAAATCGTTGTCCACTCCCATGTCGTTACCCCTTGTTTTACAATACTGTATGTCATGAGCTCCCTCACTTTTTGATCATGTGAAGTGCACTACATGTCTTTGGATTTGCCAACTCATCCTAAAAGCGTTTTTGTTTTACAGTTAAAACTTTAAACGATTTGTTACACTGTGCTCTTAACTTCGGGATGAAAAATTGTGAAGCTGTATATACATGCAAAGCCGATCCTGAAGTCTGACTGTGATAACCACATAGAAACACACAAAAAATAAAATTACAAAAAACATTTTTAGAGGTAAAGCACGGGCCTCCCACCCACTGCAAGCCCTGGTGCAACCGCACCCCGGATAGCAACAACAGTGGGGACAAATGTATGATTTTGTTATATGATTAGTTAACATATTGTCTATGATGTGTGCTCTTAATGAAGAGCTACTACAGAACTCTGTATTTCAATGTGTGTGGCTGATATATGATCTACATGTACATTTTGCCAGTACTGTACAACCTCACCTCCCAAGCTCCACCACTCTCTGGCATGACTATACTGGTTGACTTAACATCCTTCAGGTTCTGCTAATAAATATGAAACATTCAAGATATGGACTACACAACATAACTAATTTTATTGAAGTTATCCACCTTTAAAGACAACATTTCACCTCAGCTCCACGGTTGACCTTTTCTCCCTGGCTGTCTGATCCTGCTATGACAAGGACCTTCTCACAGTCACCATCTGATCCTGCTAAAATGCAGGACATAATATGACATGAACAACTAGATCTACCTTGACGCCTGCATAACCTGATGGCAATGTTTGATCTATTATAAGACCCACATTAGGTTGAAATGTCAAATGCAGCTACTTATGTAGGGAACTACAACTTTAGCCAACTTTTCAAGAGATCAACTACAGTATTAAGCTAGTTAGTTAGCTATATCGTCTAATTAATCATAGCTAGCTAGCTGTACCACTCTCTTTGCATAAAAAAACACTGTTTGTCTAAATTCGGACAAAATGCCATTTTCAAAAAGTGGGGGGGACATGTCCCATTCATGTATAATGAAACCTGCGCCCCTCGTTAGTGGTATCTCTGTGGTTGGTTGTAATGTATCTTTGTTTCTACTGTGCTGTAATCGTGTGTTTTCTGTCTGTGTTGTCTTTCACTTTTTATATATATATATATATATAATAAATTAAATTGTCTTTACAATGTATCATGTTCTGTCTGAACGTTAGACTTAAATTGACTTGCATATATTAAAAGACTGACATGTTGTTGTAATTGAAACTTCAGTGTTGATCTGTCTTCTTATTGGTTTAGTTAACCAACCACTTGCATGATGGTTCAGCAAGTTATCTCAATTGATCATTGCCAACTTAAAAATGTTTTTTCCAGTTATAGAATTTTAGCCAACCTGACTAATTTTTTTTTACTCTACAGAATAAGAGAACTGATATAAATGGTGATTCTTCAATGTAGGATGTTTTTTCTAGGTTTAGAATACTTATGAAGTGGGAAGGGGACGTGTACAGCTTTTATCCATGACATTGTGTCTTAGTTAAAATGTACTTTTAAAATGTGCTATCTAGTTACTGTTAAATTTGTGTGGGATAGGGGGTCATTTCGCACGCACCAGGGGTGTGTGTGTGTGTGTGTGTGTGTGTGTGTGTGTGTGTGTGTGTGTGTGTGTGTGTGTGTGTCGATCATTAATGCAGGGAGACTAAACTAGTCAAGTTTAGCTCTATGACATACTAGTGAAAATAACGTATAATCAACAAAAGGTAAGAGCATACTGTAACAAATCGTTTAAACTGTAAAAAAACGCTTTCAGTAAATCCAAAGACGTGTAGCGCGCTTCACGTGATCAAAAAGTGAGTGAGGTCGGGCGATTGACTATTTAGGAGTAGACAACGATTTAAACAAATGCCCGTGGTATCCGCAAATCCGATAGTAGTCAACAACGACAAAAACTTACAGGAAATGCAATACCAAATGCACACTAACGACAAAACAGACGACATACACAACCACATCGACCATTTGAACAAAAACATAGACCTAACAGTGGCCATATTTTGGCTTGAATGGTACGCCTACACGTCTACATTGTCATAATGCGCGATCGGAATTATAGATTAATAGATCAGGGGCTTTTTTTTGGTCAATTTGAGATCTGGGGCTATTCATAAAAGATATCCGGGCTACAGTCCCGGACGCCCAGGCCTAACGACGCAACTGGCTTGTACAGCGTTAAACAACGCTGGGAACGCGACAAAAAGTGGCACATGTACGGTAAGTAGTAACGCTATTTCACAAACACAAAGTGTGTAAACTGTGTTTACTCTGATCTCGACAAGTACATATCCGATCACTAAGAAACAATTCATAGTTGCAATGGAAGTTTGAAGCCACTGCAACGCTACTGTATGTTCAACTTGAGACAAAATTATGAAATTCCTATAACCAAATGTTTACGACCCGCAGTTTAGGCCAACTGAGTATAACAAGCCATTTAACACGTATTCCGTAATTGTTAGAAATGTCTTACCTTGTGTCTTACAAATCTTTAACGAGTTTTTCTGGGGCCATCTTGTTAAGGCCACTATCGTATTTTACTTTCACTTATACTTCCGTGGTGTATAAAAAGTTATTGGGTGCGTTCAGCAAGACGTAATGTTTTGAACCGTTCAAAAGATACCCAAAACATGGCTCTGACATAACCTTTCATAAGGAATCAATTCAGTTATTCTTTTATGAATAGCCCCGGATCTCAAATGGAACAAAAAAAAAAAAAAAATAGCCCCTGATCTATTCATCTATAATTCCGCTCGCGCATTATGACAATGTAGACGTGTATGCCGCTAGCGTGTACATCGAAATTTTCCGCATGTACATTCAAAACCCTGTACTTTCTGTCTCGGGCGGGGCTTAAACGCTACTAATTAGCTTACAATAGGCACAGATCAAGCAATGGTATTGAAGTCAAGCACTTAAACTGTATCTCCTCTCAGATAAGTTGTAGGTCCAAGTATGTTATTGAAGTACACAGACTACAGCGCAAAAATGGCAGTATATGAATAATTTAATAATAAACACGTTACTCCCTTTCTCTCTGGGTCAGTTTGCTCTCCCTCAGCCACTCCTTTTGCACGACCCTTCCAAACATTTGATTAAATAAACATTAAATAACTGAAACCCTAAAGCCTATTTCAGTCTTGCTAAATCACTCAGTTGATTTCTGTGGTGGGAAGAATAATGATTTAAAAAACTGATGTTTGATGAGTAAACCTCAAACTGCAAATCTCACGAAAATCATTTAGTTTATGCATGAGCATGACAGGCCTGTCATCAGAAACGGACACATTTTAACTGAAAGCTTCAACAACTTCCAGTTGCTTTCTTGTTTATTACTAACCTCCATCAGACCAGCTCCATCAGCTCTGCCAGCTGGCAGCTTCTTTCTCTCATTCTTGCCTGTTTTGACAAGTTATTGTTATTAAACTCATATTTACAATAACTCAAGGCTTATTGAGTGATCAATCCATTCAAATTCTGCAACTGTCTGTTTGAACTGGTTATATCTTTGTTTCTCATAGCTTTCGGCAGAGCTGCCAGCACCACCTCTCTTGCAGAACTTTCTATCCAAAGCGACAGTAGCTACAGGTTGATGAATTGAGGGTTATACAATTGCATTGTATATCATCACTAATGTTATGGTTTCACAAAGATGAACTGTTTAGAAACAATCATCTATGGCTACTGTGATATGATTGTTTTCTTTGAGATGTCAATAAAGTAATTTCTGTTTCAAGTAGCCTACACTCACTAGTACCAGTGGAGTTTCTTCACTGTACCTCACGTAGGACGGACCTAAAGTTAAGTAACATTAGCTAACAAGCAAATGGCGTTAACTTGATAGCTGGCTTACGGACTAATGAAAATGTAATTATTGTAAATTACTTTTTAATTTGTTAATAAGTCATGTAAATAATCTCTCTGCCCTAACTTACTAAAAATTCACATCGTAGGAAGCTATCTTCACTTTAGTCCTGTCAGAAACAACCACAGAAAGTCTGCCAGCGGCACTAACGATGACGCCATAATCGTATTATAATGAGGAACCCTTCAAAATAAAAGCGCCAATGTCAATATATTGAATAGTGTATAATTGGTTCTAAATTGAGTGAAGTGTAAAGATAGGCCATTTGTATGCTGTTTTCTACTTAATGCAAAGCGCAATTAATAGAATAATTATATAGGTTTCAAATAAAATAATTTAAACAACAATATATAAGCATAAAATATACTGGCCGTTTTGTTAAATATATTGCCTAATAACAAAAAACTGGACATTGTAAGGTGGAACATGGCATTAGAGAATTACTCACTAAGGTGTAAAGAATCCATACAGAGTTTAAATTCATGGGGGAAAATAGAGGGTATAGCTAGCAGCACTTTCTTAGACACCCAAATTGTCAACTGGAGCTCTCAGGCACAATATTGCTTCTAAAAGGGGGTGTAACATCCAAAAGGGCACAATTTTGTCTCGGAGTATCCCAGTAACACCAGTCCTTTTAACACCACGACAGTCTAGGGATAAAATGCTTTCAAGAGCATCCACAAGTCTTGGTGATATATTGTTCAATTACAGAACCAATATCTTTAGTATTTGGAAGGAAAGTGAGATGTGGAGTCAAGACAAAACTTTCTACAAATGAGTTCATTTACTTCAGATTTCACTCTATCCGGAATTCTGAATAGAGGGGTTACCATGGTACATGAGGACAGTCTCAGCTGGGAGTGGCACAGCAACACCATTCATTTTCTGTTACTATATAGGGGGTACCCTTTCAAATAAGCTGCTCCACAAGTCTGTGATGCATGTTTGATTAATTGGAGGTAGAACTATTTTCATGATTCATCTGGATTGTACGTTCAGGCCTCCTGGCTCTCCAGTCCCGTGAGATTGTCTAGAAAAGCTAACTGGCCTAGCTAGCTATGAAAGTGCCAAATTCATTGCCACATGTAGAACTATTTTCCACTTTATCTTTTGAAGAAGAAAAAACAAATTCTGTCAAAGAGTAGACCAACATCTGATCTTACGGATTTACAACAGTGTAAGGGGTAGAAGATTCCCATTAGTTTCCCAAATGAATAGTATTTAAGAACCGAGTGACTGTGTGGTTGCACTGAAGCTAGCAGGCTGTTCTGGTTTCCCTGCCTGCTGTTCTCAACTGCTGACACCGTGTGGTCAAGGACTGGCTACACTGACTTGAATTATCTGCCAACAGCAATCCTGATTCATAATCCCAATTATCCTGACTTAGACCTCGCCGCACATCACTGGGTGGGATAGCCTCATAAGATCATTGTGCCGCAGGGTTTCATAGAATGTAGCACCGTCCTTGGTCCCAAGTTGTCCAAGATGTATCCCACCAGACTGTAAAGGATTAATTTATTACCATATCCTTATTTATCCATTATTCTGCAAATTAACTGTAATAAATGGACTGTTTTAGACTAGGCCTGAATTTGCTTTAGACTGTTCATGGTTGCCACGTATAGAAGAAGACCTAGGTCAGCATGCCCTTTTCTTAGAAGTGATTATGGCCACAACCAAGGCGCCAGGCCTCAAACCTATCTTATCTATGGCCCTGTACAGATGGCTCCAAGGTGAAGTGGCCTGTGTCTCCTCTGTGTCTTCCATTTGGGCAGGACAGAGACCAGAGGTAGCTCAGATCAGGAGGTCTGTTAACTATGACCTAGATCTATGGTTGCCATGACAATGTAGGGTTCTATCTTGTTTTCCGATTAGTATGACGACTTGTTTTTGTATGTATCTTATAGCATAAGAGAGAATATTTTTGGGGGCTGACAACAAGGGGTATAAAGATGTGAAACCAATAATGTATGATCAGAACAATTGTTATGACTCTACTCTGTTGGTCTCTGTACTTATGCTCTGTTTTGTGAAAGTGATTGTTCCCGTGGATCCACGTAATTAAACTGAAATAATCAACTGCTATACGAATGACTGTCGAGTCTCTTTTCACAATAAATCGCGAATGTTTTTCCATCTTCCACAAGACCAACAGCAGTAATTACTGTCAAAGTTGCTTCCATCAGGTTTTAACTCAGAGGTGTGGAGATGTAAACTTCCAGGAAATATCTTCCTTGAAGTGTGGTGCTCTTTTACTTCTAAACTTTTGCTTTGAAAGAAAGGGGTGGAGGGCAGTAATATTACCCAAGACAATGGACGAATCACAAATGAAGGGAGGTGTGCAAAATTGAGTCAAAAACAAAAAGCTAGAAAATAAAACTTGCTCAAACTGACAAAATCCCCTTTTTCCCCCTTTTCCAATTATGATATTTCAGTTTTGTATTTTTAATACATTTTATATATTAATTTAATTTCAAAATAATAAAAAGTGTATGGTGTGAGAATTGTCTGTAGATATGTTGAAATGAGTAGGGAAAACATCCCAACATAAAGGAATAAAATTTTGAGGCAATGACACAACAAAATAAATAAATTAATTTAAATAAAACTCAAGGCGTTATAGACTGTTTATAGCCATTGCAGCACATAAGCAGATTGTGTTTTTAATCAACCATCAGACACAATATATACACATTTCACCAGAACATAAGCAAGGTCTATTTAATCATTTTAATCTTTCAAATGTTTCCAACCCATTTAAAGGTATATGGAGGTGATGGGGAAAGTGGAACATCTTTTTAAACATTTCCATATATGTAAAATGCATACCAAAACAGTTAAAAAAAAAAATAATAATAATAAAAAGAGCATCAGTAAAATGGCTGTGTGCTGCCTGCTGTGCTGGGCTGTCCCAACTGACACCCTACTCCCTAGATAGTCCATTAAACTGCCTATAGGTCAAAAGGCCAAAGGTCTGCAGGTCAAAACAGTGCACTATATAAGGAAGAGTGTGCCATATGGGATTCAGGCCAGGTGGGTTGGGTTTTGACCTTCAAGGTTGATAACCTTCCTGTGCGATGTCATCTCCTTACAGAGGGTCAGGGGTTGAAGTTTAAAGGGCAACCAGGGGTTGGCTAGTTGATTGCGGCCCGTCTTGGTTTAGACTGAAGCGTGATGTTTCATTAACTGCAAAGTAGTGTACACACACACACACACACACACACACACACAATGAGAACGGGAATTACATAGAACCCAGAGTATAACCATTAGAATAGTAAAGTTATTGTTGCACTCCAGTGGCTGTGGCTGATTGGCTGATTTGCCCGCTGACTATAGCTGATTGGCTGATTTGCCAGCTGACTGCGGCTGATTGGCTGGCTGACAGGGTGACTAGCTGTAGGGCAGACGTTGAATGGCTGACTGACCAGCTGTCTCACTGACTGACTGAATTGCTGGCTGAATGGCTGGTGGCTGGCTGTTCTTACTGTGAGGGAACTCTGGGCGATCCGGAGCGGTGAAAGTGGATGTTCTGCCACTTCCCGTCCCTGCGATGCCAGACGCGTGTCTCCTCAGACTGCATGGTGCGAGGCTTCCCTCCCCCGTCCATGTACTGGCTCAGACGGATGTAGGCGATGCAAGCAGCGTTCTCACCTACATCCATCTGATTATTAATACATTATCCTCACCTACATACATCTGATTATTAATACATTATCCTCACCTACATACATCTGATTATTAATACATTATCCTCACCTACATACATCTGATTATTAATACCTTATCCTCACCCACATACATCTGATTATTAGGACACTATCCTCATCTACATACATCTGGTTATTAGTACATTACCCTCACCAACATACATCTGATTATTAATACATTATCCTCACCAACACACACCTGCTTGTTAATACATTGTCCTCACCAACATACATCTGATTATTAGGACATTGTCCTTCCTACATACATCTGATTATTAGTGCTTAGTAGTTTCCCTTATTCTTTTCATTAGGATATTATCATTAACACATTGTTCATATGTAACAGGGTCAATTTCTTATCAATACCAGCCAGTTCAGGAAGTTCACTGAAAATCCTAAGCCAGGACACTTCAATGCTTTTCATTTAGGTAAACTGGCTTTGCAATTTGGTTGAATGGCTTTTCTTTCTTAACTGACTAGAATTGACCACAAACCTGATATGGGTTTACTAGATAAGAAATAAAAAATATTCTATAAAACCTACTTTAATGAACAGATAAAAAAGAAAATACATTTGCACTGAGTTCTTACCGATTAAATGAACATGAGGATTCAGAAGAATTGTGTGGACTGGCTTGTTCCCTTTAGTTAGGGCTGACAGAGGGAGGGAGGGAGACAAATAAAAGGAAAAAGACAGGCCAAAGTTATTTACAAGTGATTGTTCGTAACAACTATGTTAATCAACAGCTGATCAATAACTACACTATTCCACAGCTGATCAATATCTACATTAATCAATAGCTGATCAATAACCCTTAGCTGATAAATGCGTGTTACCGTTATCAAAGTAGAAACGGTGGAAGTTGTGTCCATCTACGAGGTTACCAAGAGCTTCAGGTTCGAATGAGGTCAGACCAGGATCACAGATCTTCCTGTTGGAAACAAACACAGAGACTGGGCCTCGTGTACTTTAAACCGTAGTGCACGGCTTTAGACGAGCATGGTCTCAGGTCAGAGGTCAAGACCTTTAGACCAGCATGGCCCTGAAAGGCTCAGGTCAGAGGTCAGGCACTTTAGAGAATTATAGGCTGCCAACTGGGATGCAGTCAGAAACACAACAACACCAAAGATGTTTGACAGCATTAAACCTGTGATGCAATGTGGGTAAATTGTGATGGGGTATCCAAGGTCATTTGTAGATCAGTGGGAAGTCTCCTGCAATGTAAGCTAATGTTGTCTAACACACACACACACACACACACACACACACAC
>JACXGI010019315.1:0-12247 GCA_016801175.1 Esox masquinongy
CTGGTGCAAACCAAAAGTTATGTACAATATTCACAACCCCACCCTTGGAAACATGGCCTTGGCCATGTACCAACTTAGCAACGTAAGGGTAACAGGAGCAAGGAAGGACAGGGAGGTCATTAGGACCAACCCAAAGCTTCAGCTTCTGGTCAGAGGAGCATTTCAACCGCTTCCAACGAGAGACCTCCACAGTGTCAGCGCCTGATTGTAAGTCAGAAACGTCATTAAGAGAGAAAACATCAGCTGGAGGCAGAGCA
This sequence comes from Esox masquinongy, assembly GCA_016801175.1. Lineage (NCBI taxonomy): Eukaryota > Metazoa > Chordata > Actinopteri > Esociformes > Esocidae > Esox > Esox masquinongy. The sequence goes on from JACXGI010019315.1 coordinate 258, forward strand.
ACCATCTGCAAAATGGGGGAGACAGGAGACGTGGCAGCAGCTTTAGCAGCCATGTCAGCTACAGCGTTACCTTTAGAGATGGAATCAGAGGCGTTAGTATGAGCCTGACATTTGCACACAGAGTCTGGTACTAGGTTAGAGTCCAGTAGATTAGCAACAAAGTTGGGTAGGTTACTTTTTAAATGTAATCCGTTACAGTTACAAGTTACCTGTCCACATTTGTAACCAGTAACGTAACTTTTTGATTACTCAAACTCAGTAACGTAATCTGATTACTTTGAATTACTTGTAGATTAGATTCATATTAAGAGGCATGGGGAAACAATAGGAATAGCCTATAACCAATTGAACACCTTTTGCGGGATCAATCAATGTTAGAGTTTAGATAGTGCCTTTGGAAAGTGTTTCTAAACCATTTTTTTCTACTTCAGTATGATTGGGCTACATCTCTACATTACACGCTAAAGGTCTGTCCGATATTCAGGCATTGCTTCAAAACATTTTTGAAAAATAAATGGAAATTCTCAAAAAGGGTATTGACATTGTTCTATATAAATATCAAAATATCCACAGCTAAATCTACAGTAGTCTGATGTTTTGTTCCACAACCACTAACATTGTCAAAATGTTGCAGAAACCCCAGGCATGAGAATATACCCGCATAGAAATAAGATTTACCCGCGTGAACGTAATCTGCGATTATGAGGGCCAACAGTGATGGATTTTCAAAACACAAATAAATAAATAAACTGTGATTATAAACCCGCACTCTTAGCTTAAATTAAAAGACGTCAGCAGGCAATGATAACCAATGAACAGAGATGCAAAGCAAGCAGAATCACATGGCCTACCTGTATGGACAGAGTTGATGTGGCCGTGTCAAATGCAAATCATCATCCTTTGGCAGAGTGCTTCCCAACACTATTTTTCCTCAAATGTTGTGGTAAGTTCCATATGTTTCATCTTGAAGGCATCGCCAAGTTACAGCTGTCTAACAAATAGTTGCCTTATCTATTAATTAATTATTGTCTAGGTTCTTCAATGCAAATCGTCCTGGCTGTGTTGTTCGGTGCATTTGACAAATAATCCTTCGAAACTTGAAAAAGACAGAACACCAGGTAGGCCTATCTCCTATCATTGTTCTGAGAAAGATACGTCGAGTAGATAACTGAATAACATTTTATATGGCTCGGCTAAGATTATCGTAGATACTCTGTTTTTACCAGCCATCCGTCACTAATCTGGTTATATGAGCCTACCCTTGCGAGGATGATGATCACACACAACTGAGGCACACAATTTCTATTTTGGTTCAAATAATGATGGTTTTAAAACATGAAATAATAAACTCAAACATGCAACGTGTCATAATTATTTTGCACACCTATTGTTTTTCAATTGAAGTAATCCAAAAGTAATCATACATTTTTTCATATTGTAATCCAATTACAATATTTTTGTAGGTAACGTAACGGAATACAGTTACAATTTTTTTGTAATCTGTTATATGTAATCAATTACTCCCCAACTCTGATTAGCAACTAACCTAGAGTGACAGATTCTCTTACCAGATGCTGGCGCCACAGAGTACCAAAATCATGCATGACCCCGAAGGCACATCTGCTGTCTGTGTAGATATTAACAGACTGATGGTGGGCCAGAATACAGGCTCTCGTGAGTGCAAACAGATCAGCTGCCTGAGCAGATAGGTGTGAGGGAAATCTAGCACTTTCAACAACCTCTAATGCTAAAGTGACAGCATATGCTACCAAGGGCTCCCCTTTGGAGGAATGCTGGGCTGAACCATCCACAAAAAACTCAAGATCAGCATTATCAATGGGTGTGTCTGAGAGGTCAGGTCGTGCCTTACTGACTTCTTCCATTATGGCAGCACAGTCATGAGGGTCACCATCATCATCTGTAGGCAACAGAGTAGCAGGGTTCAGAACAATGCATCTCTTTAGCGTAACATGAGACATTGTCAGGAGAATGTTTGGTAGTGCAGTAAACTAGCAGAGTGCAAATGTGCTGTCTTAGCCTGTGAGATGAGAGAATGAACAGCATGTGGAACATGAACAGTGAGAGGGCACATGGCAACAATGTCTGCACAAGCCAGAACAGCCTCAGTAGCTGCGGCAACTGCCCTTGGCAGCAGACCAGAGCCCGAGAGACTAGATCCAAACGCTTGGAGTAGTACGCCACCGGCCGCTGCTTCCCACCGTGGTCTTGTGTCAAAACAGAAGACATTAACCCATTTTTTTCACAGATAAAGAGGTTAAACAGCTTCGCATGATCCGGTAAACCTAAACAGGGAGAGGTAGACAGGGAGTGTTTGAGATGATCCAGGGAAGTCAGTTTGTCAGTGGTCCAAACAATTTTGTCCTTCATGGCCATGTTGTGGGCATGAATGAGATCAGACAGAGGCTTTGTGATTTCATCAAAGTCTGGAAGCCAGGCTGTGCGGTAACCGGCCATACCCAAGCGGGGAATCAACAACTGGCAATGAGATCATCAGCAATAGAGGCATAGATCTGTCAACACCATGAACACCCCGCTGGGCCTGGGCAGCCCAATAGAATGGAACACACCAAACATGCAATGTGGGGGAGAATTTAGAACCATCTTTTATGGTAATCCAATCATTCACGTCCAGCACAGTTTCCAGCCAGGGGCCAGCATCCTCCCAATTAACCTGATCTGTCTTAGCTATTGAAATGTGGGATATCCTATCAGTAAAGCTAAACAATGATTGTTTGCTTGTTAATTGGACTGCTAATTCACTGTGGTCTGGTCCTATATACACATTCCTGCATATCACAGTCTCAGACCCTGGTTTGACTAGCCATCTCTTCTTGTAGTTTAAGTCCCTATCCAATGGGGAGAAATGAGAAGTGCAATGCAATCCCGCTTCAGGCATGACCGAACCATTTTGCTTCCAGAAAGAGCACACAATGGAATAGTTTCACCAAGGTGCATAAGGTCTGCATCTGGTCGTATATCCCATGCATAATCCCAATCTGGACCTGTCTGAATGTCAGACAGCATCAATATCTGTGGCTGTGTAGTCACAAGACCATCCGGTTCACAGGTAACTTTCATGCCCAATTTGCACATGAGGTCTCTGCCAGCCAAATTGCAGAGACAACATGTAGATAAATCAATTGGTGCCGATTTGGAATACCATCTACAGATAAAGGCATAGTTACTCAATCATCTCTACATCAGAAGCACCTACAGTGCGCACGGTTTCTTTTGACATGGGAAAATTCAACATGGAGTCATGCATGATAACAGACATTGCAGCACCAGTATCTACTAGAAAACTTAAGGGCTTACCTTCGATCAGAAGGGTAACACAAGGGGTATCATTGGACTTGGTAAATCTCTTAAGAAACTGCTTCTGTGAAAATGTGTCAGCTGTCTCCGCTACACTTCAGTCATCCTTAGGTTTATTGAGTGTGACATTGTGTGGTGGTCCCATCTGCCACCTGCCACCCACAACTTCCCGTCTCTCCGGTTCAGGGCACCCTCTATAAAAGTGACCATATTTACCGCATTTGTAACATGACTGATCTCTTGTCTGGTCCCCGCTCCATCCCTGTCCACCTCTCCTTCGGCCTTAGCCTGCCTTTTGATTTCTTGCACTCTTCTGAAAACCACCAGTTCCTCCCCCCTTTCTGCCGAATTGCTGACCTTGTCCCTGATAATACATGAGCTGAGCAGGCTGGAGCTTGGTGTTTTCCTTGTCTTGTGTGGATGTAGCCTTGCTATCAGCGAACTGCTGCTGCCTTTCCGCATGTTTACAATGTTCAATCACAGTCTGTAGAGGTACTGTCTCCCACCCAATGCAAGTGAGTTTCACAGTTTTGCTCAAAGCAGGCTGGAAGCCATGCACCAGGGTAGCTTTTAGCAGGCTATTAAAGTTTTCAGAGCTGGTCAGGCCACTGTATTTCCTGAAACACTTCTCCAAGCTTTCTCTGTAGTCTTCCAGGAATTCTTTAGGACCCTGTACACAACTGTGGACCCAATCAGTCACTGTGGGGTAGGCAGTCTTTATTCTCTCCAGGAGAAGAGTAAGTTGAGTTTGGTATTCCCCCTTTGCGGACCAGAGAAGGTCCTCATTGAACCCCTCCTAGATGTCTGCCCAGCGTAGTTTCATCCTGGAACGTGTGATGTGTGCGATCTCTGCTCCCGACGGCTTGTACAGGCTCACCAACTTGATCATGTGAATCCCAAACTCATCCGAGTCCTTGGTGGGATCTGGCATTTCATTAGCAATGTCCTTCAGTTCATCCTGTCTCCAAGTCTTTTGGATGTTGACCTCAGGCATCCATTTGTTATGGCCAGCCTGTCCATGGGCTGGCCGTGGCTATGGGTTAGGGTAAGCCACCAATAGAGCCAGAAGGAAAGCCTGGTCAGGGTCGGCTGATCGTCATGGGAGCTGGTTCAGGAGAAGGAATGAAGGCGGTGTGGGAAGAGGGAGTGGAGGCAGACGGAGGGTTAAACCCTGTAGGGGAGACCATGAGGTCTTCCAGCTTCGGGTAGAGGAGTGGTAGGGGCTACGACTGGGTTGGAGATAGAGACGGGCCCGGGACTGGTGCTGGTACAGGAGATGCAGGGATTGGAGTACAGTAAGGAGGTGGAATGTCACACTCATCATCCTCTCTATTCCTGTTCCTTTTCTTCACTTTCTCATGACCTTCTGTCACACTTTCCTTTACCATTATCTTTTTACTCCCACTCTCTGTCCTTCTCTCAGCCTCTCTCTCCCACTTACCATAGTTATCCCACTTTACTTTATCTTTCTTTCTTTTCATAATCTTTTCAAAGATTAATTATCCACCATTATCTTTCCTGGTCCGATCAGTGGATCCAGCAGGCAGGCGTTGTTCCTACTGCTGCCAGTAGTATGGTGTATCCGCTACCCATCACTTGTACTCAAAACAGATGATAACACACACACAAATCTTTTAGTTCATGAGGGAGACCTCTCTATTTTCGCACGTGTCAACAAACCATACAATTTTGGCAATTCTTCTCTCTTTTTATTTATTATTTTTTAAGTTTTTATTGTTTTTAGTTTATTAAAGGTTTTTGAATATTTTTATTTTTAGTTTTGTTTTCGTTATCTTTCATGTATACATCTATGCCATGTCATAGCAATTCTCTTGTCTATACATGCATTTTATATTCATCCTCGATGAATTACAGTTTCCCAAAACTGTTTACTGCGCAGCCTGTTCCACGAGGGGCCCCACGGGCCCAAACAGGTTTTAATAAAAGGTCTTTAGAACCTTTCCCCCAATGGAGTTATTGTCAGAAGAAACTCATTCTCACCCTTCAGTTTTTATGTTGGGGATGGCGTATCCATCCACTGATGCTACCTGCCAGGTCCGAGGCGGGTCCCTTCTGCTCCGGCCTAGACGGAGTGTGAGCTCCCTGAACCACAGTGTGTTGGTCCCTGCGAGCAGAGTCCCCGGGAACGATCAGTGAACAGAGTTAGCCATCCCATCCTCGTTGCCAAATTGTCGTGGAAATCACTAATGGGAAAGGCACAGAGACTGTAGATTATTTTCACAAGTAAAGCTTTATTCAAGATTTGCAAACCTGGAGTAGTTAACAATGTAGAGAGGGGGTAAATGAGAGAGTGGTTGGAAAGATTTACCACTAGACGGTTACTGGGGGATGGCTAGGGAAATGAGTGCGAGGGAACGTAACCTTAGTGATGAATAAAAATATAAATGTTTAAGTAATCTGACTCCATATTGTTTGTAAACATGCGCAATCATAAATGACCATGATATGCTGGAAGTTGTTAGAAAAGGTAGCTAATCTTTCGTCACAAGCCAAACATTTAAAAGATCATACGTTTCACGGCCTGCGTTATCCTCAATGCTCCTCATCAGTCAAGTCCAGAAGACAAGGTGTAGTAACACGGAACTCAGAGACGATCAGTCTGGCTACTTTGATTTACGTATGTGTATGTGCCTATATCAGTTATCATAAGTGCCCATAAGGTGTAGGTCGTTTAACACGAACCATACAGTAAAATGGCATGTGTTCGTGGGTCTAACAGAAAGTTAATCATGCCCAACGACTCAGGGATGACTTGAATGTCATATGTTCCTGGTCCTAACCAAACTGCTTTGAGAATTCCAGGACTCACGGACACCAAGTCTGGTCGCTTAGACTTACTTATGTGTGTGTATTTACCGGTCGTTCTGCGTGCTTGAGTATAGAGATGAACAAGGAATGCTGTAGTAATCTATATTCCAAAGTAACAATTTATTCCAATCAAGTAATAAAGTTATAATACAAAATATAGTTACATACCAACACAATTCAACATCCTCCCTAATAGCCTAACAGTCTACCAATCATAGCATAATTATTAAGACACTATAGCACGAAGGTGTGCAAGAAGCTTCTGTTAAAGATATTCTCCTGAATATGACTACAAATCAACATGTCGGGAGGTCCCTTTAATGATGACAAACTCCTAAATATGACTACAACACGATGTGTTGGAAGGTCTCTTCAATGAGGACAAACTTAAATAACTTTTTGGAGACTTCGCAATTTATCCTAAAATCAGACATACTAAAACACTCCCCCAAATAGCAATTAGCATTACTTTATATTTGTTGTCTGACACGCAACAAGGACAATCATTTCTACAATGTTCTTGTGAAGTTTGACCCATAACCCATACAGTACAATAAAGCATATCAGCCTATTCTGCCTTTTATGGGGAACAGGGAAAATCCAAACACTACAGATACATGTCCGCAATGTCATGCATTTAGTTACACTCCAGTTTGCTCAGAGTTTCACACCTCTCCAGGTGAGCTCAGGAGGGTGGGGCTGATGGCCCACACCTGGTGTTCCAGATCTTTGGAGAAGCCAATGTTACCCAGGACACTGATTAACATCACCAAGGGTGTGTTGGAGACTTGGGTGGAGCCAGACGCGCCTCTTCATCAAATACACTTCCACTCTTCCTCAACAGACATTTTTCATTACACTACAACAACACTCTCAGCAGGCCTATATACATTCAGTACAGCCCACTGTGTCCCCCTCCTATGCATGGTTAGTCTACATGTCTCATCAGCTTATCTGCGAACTGTGGCTTAGAAAGATAAGATGTTTACAGCCCTTGAGAAGTTTAGCCAAAACTATAGTTATCTGTTGTAGGCACATCCTGTACAAGTGAGCAGAGCCGAAACACACAATGGCCTTAATAAATTACTGGATTATACTTAGAATAAGCAACATGATTTCATTGTACTGTGGAATAAGAAACTTTCTACCACAGGTACCACTGCTTTCAGTTCCTTCACTCCTTAACTATGGAACTCCAGACCAAACTTAAGTTAAACACTCTGGTGTTCCTTGCCCATTTTAAAACTCTAATGGAGGATCAATATGATGTTGTCTGTGATTGTTTTTGTTGAATTCTATGTCTCTGTTTTGTATGTTTTGAAATGTTTTTATTTTTATTTTGTTTGTGTGCCTAACTGTACATGTAAACATGTCTTCACACAGCCTCAAAAGAGATCGAGGTCTCAGTCTGTATTCCCTGTTAAAATAACATTTAAATGAAAATTAATATAATAACCTTTCAGAAGGGTTCCCGTTGTTACGCGTCTGAGCTACATGAAAGGAGAAATGGAGAGAGATGTACTGCCAGTCAAAAGTTTGGACATACTTGCCCATTAGTGGAGAAGCTCCTAAGCTTCTAGTTTATTATGCTACAGAGCTTGAGTTGCAGACAATGACCACTTTTTAATGTTATAGTGATGTTTTATGGTCTATTATGTTCGTGTCATTACACATTTCATCACTTTACCTGAAGCAATGAAAGATTACTTAATAGTGGCATATAAGTATACACACCATGATAAAGACTATGATGCACTAATAGTGATTTGCTGCTCATGGACCAAATCTTTTAGAAGAATCACAGTGATGATAATTATAATGTTAGAAAGATTTCCCAGTAATTGTGAATCATTATGGTTTCTGTACATTATAGGTCATTATAATTAAATATGTCATGCATTAAGTGTATTTCTATACAACATCATGAGTCTTTACATCTTTATGATTTTAACTATGTTTATACTGCATTATTACAGTCTTATATTGGATTACGAGTACTTGTATAATGCTGTGTAATGTGTTACGAATATGGCCTTTATATAAAGTGTTACAATTTTGAGCAAAGTTTAACAGGAATTAGATTTTGTTCTATTCAATGATCAATACAATGATGATGTCACTGATTCCAATGCTGGTACAACGTTGCATCCATCTACTGGTCTTCCAACCCTCAGGAAACTATGAGAAGAGGGTGGTTCAACTAACTTTATCCCTGTGTCCAGGCAACCCCAGCTACTCCACCAGCAGATGGCACTATCATGTCTTCCTGATGCTCCTGACCAAGCTGCCCTCCATCAGCCAGGTTAGGATGCTCTCCCATGGGAAGTAAAGACTGCAGTAGTACCATATTCCTCACACTACCAGTCCATTTATATGAATTCCTATGAGGGATTGTATGTATCCATAATTTGGATCAGGGTTAAAGAGTGGGCTTGTGTCCTGATTCAACACCCTCCTCCCAAAGTTGCATCTAGTTGAATGTTTATCATTCTTGATCCTGATGGGCAGAAGTACAGATATTATCATCTCTATCTGCACTTAAATATCTCACTGATGTTGTATAACTCATTAATCATAGTAAAATAGTGGTAACATTATGTGGGTTATTATTATTATATTATTCTAATCAACTGAACTAAATGAAATCAGTACTTTATTACAAGTTGATTTTGTTATTTAGTTCTGTTAGGGGTAGTCAGTTTATCACTACTGTATTCACTCTATGTAAATATGTTTTGCATATCTGTCATGTTTCACTGCTCCACACACTTAAAGAGTCCAGTGTTGATCAGTGACTGTTCAGTCCTTTCAGAGACACTGACACACAATACAATGATGATGATGTCACTGATTCTACTGGGGACCCTGGGGCTCCTTGTTCAGGGTATGAGACACTTTGACCAACTTATATTGCTTCACCATGGGACTTCGTTTGCACACACATTGTTAATGATGTATTTGGATTATAGGTGTTTATAATTGGACATTAGGGGATTTTTAATCGGTAGTTATTCAAACATATGATAACCAGTTTTTTCATATTTCTTTTATTTTTCAGAGTCTTCTGCAGATATTATCCTGACCCAATCTCCTAAATCTCGGTCTGTTAGTCCAGGAGAGACTGTGTCCATCAGCTGTACAACCAGTTCAGATGTTAGTTATTATCTCCACTGGTACCTGCAAAAACCTGGACAAGCTCCTAAACTTCTAGTTTATTATGCTACAACCCGTCAGTCAGGGATTCCAGATCGTTTCAGTGGGAGTGGATCTGGTTCTCAATTCACTCTGACCATCAGTGGAATCCAGGGTGAAGATGCAGGAGATTATTACTGTCAGCAGGGTGACAGCACTCCGTTCACACAGTGTTAGAGCGCCTGACAAAAACCTCCATCAGTTAAAGAGGAACTGCTCTGAATCAAAACCTACTAAGAGAATAAACCTTTGTAAAAAGGAATGTAACTTCATCAAAAACAATGGAATAAAACACAATAATGTAACTTTATATTACAAATAAACGTTTGCTAAATATGTTTCAATAATTTAGCAAATGACAGAACAAACAAACCCACTTGGACCACCACAGGATTCAGACATGTAAAATATAATTTATTTTGATCTTTTCATCTACTCCCCTGGCGCACAAACTGGTTGCATCAACGTTGTTTCATGGTCATTTCAGTTAAAACATACAATTTTATGAAAGTCAGTGAGTAAAAGTGATTTGATTTGCAAAGCCCTGAATGTTTTCAATTATTATACAATACTTGTAAGTCACCAATAAATGTACAAGTTATGTAGGATCTTAATTTGACCAGTATTGTTACAGCATAATAATCCTGCATGAAAAGAATTTAAACAGACCACAGTGATAGTTGATCCATGGTCAGGCTATTAGCTAACCAACACTGTACTATGATGCAACATTGAGAAAATAATCTACATGCTGATCTTTTCTGTAACATGCTATTGTTCATGTTATGAAACATTAAGTAACATTATTTACACTAAGTTCTAAGAAGAACAGTAGTATCTGGGTTAATTAAGATGTTTAGGATTGCTCAAGGAGTATTTGAAACAAGTTTAATAGAAAAGCTGTTTAAAGTAAGCACATGTATTTACCAGACACAAATGGTCACACAGACAAATCTGAATAAAACCTAAATTGGTCTCAGTCCTGAAATTCTAAAGGTTATAAGATTGTGCTGGTGAACCTTAATATGTGAGTCCTCATAACGATGTCCCCATGACTAAAGACCCTCTCAATGGATACACAGGAGGCTGGCATGGACAGCAAATCTCTGACCACTAGAAATAGGCCAGGGAATTATTGGTATTTATTTGGTATTTGGTGTTTGTTTATTTTTTCCATCGTGCAACACATTTTTCCCATCTACTATAAAACTTCTGAAAGTGGAACTAATTATTATATGTTCTTTCAACATGGATTGCTACTGCTGTTCTTGGATCACTTGATGCTGAAAATATAGCTAACCTGGCTAAAAGAACCTATGAGCGAACTCTGACCTTTAACTGTCTCCTCCGAAAACAGGAGAGAGGCGTGCATAGACAGATTGTCCAACAATTACTTCAAGCGATTTCTGAACTTCAACAAATTATAGATATTCTTCATTATTCTTCTTTAGCTATTCAGAGATCAGACTATTAGCCTGCCAGTAATTAATCAAATCAATGGGTTGGCAAGAAATTTATGTAAATTATAAACCACATCTGCATATCCTATGGTGCAGTGACATATTGAGCAGCAAAATAGTAGTTAAATTTAGATCCTACAGTTGATTATAAAAGACATTGAGGAACCCATGTTGGTCAGATGTTAAACAAGGCTCTTGCAACACAATAGTTTTGGGTTTGATTCCCATGAGGGGATCCCATGACATGTCTGCTAATGATACCTTTGATCTGAGTTCCCAATACGAATATTATTCAGTGTGAAGTCTAGCTTCCCAACTCATGTTCAGTTCTCTAATGAGACTCACAGCTGCCTGTACCCAGAGGATTTGAGGCTGGGACATTGTGACCTGTGAGGGTGAAACTCAGATTTGCATGAGCAGGATGACTGTAACGCTCCCATAGTAGAGCAGAACCAGATGTTCATCTGTCCCCAGAGACGTCTAGTGAGTTTAGAGCATAAGACTTCAGACTTATTAGTATATCATGAAAACCAGTGTGGGTTTTACTTCAGAGCATACAGCTTCAGTATTAATACATCATCATGATGACCAGTGAGTTTAGAGATCCTGACTTCTGTATCAGACGTTAGTGTTCTTAGTGAACTACAGAATGTAAGTTCTTAGTGAACTACAGAATGTAATTTTTCATTGTATGAATAATTTTTGGGCCCGTTCATACTATCAGAAATAAACAAGGAAACACACGTTTCATAAAGAAGTCTTATTTCTGATTTTATTCAACAGTGATATCCAGGGAAAAGGTTATGATTGCAAAAAACTTTATAATCGTATTGTTACAACATATAAGAATCTTCAGCCGGGAAGCAAATACATTAAAACATGATATGAAAAGGCCATGAAATATAAATGCTAAAAGCTCCATGCAGCTGGATGAAGGATTCAGAGGAGGAACTCATTCAGAACACTGGTCTCTCCTCAGTGTCTCAGAGAGCGGAGACTGGGAGCCCTGGGTGGCCTCACAGGTCACAGAGCCCACCTTCCTCCACTGGTCCACAGGGAGGGTCAGCGTGCTGCTCCAGCTGTAGAGGCCATTCTTGTCCAGGACCCCGGGGCTCCCCGTCACCTCCCAGGTGGTGCTGCTGCCTCCATCTACCTTCCAGTTCAGACTCCAGC
>JACXGI010019316.1:0-12267 GCA_016801175.1 Esox masquinongy
ATCAAATGTAAAGGGTCCAGTGTCTAGTTCAAGTGAATGGGATCAAATGTAAAGGGTCCAGTGTCTAGTTCAAGTGAATGGAATCAAATGTAATGCCCATTTTAACGAGTATGGGGATGAGGGGCATTCAAGAGTTCAAGAGTCTTAAGGCCTAGGGGTAGAAGCTGGGAAATCATCCTCTGTGATGTCAACCGATCAGGTCTTAGGGAAATGATCCTCTGTGATGTCAACCCCTCAGGTCTCAGGGAAATCATCCTCTGTGATGTCAACCCCTCAGGTTTCAGGGAAATCATCCTCTGCGATGTCAACCCCTCAGGTCTCAGGGAAATCATCCTCTGTTATGTCAACCCCTCAGGTCTCTGGGATTGTCACTCATCCTGTGTTTGTGTGTGTGTGTGTGTGTGTGTGTGTGTGTGTAGCACTCTGTTTGGCAGTGGTTTTGACAGTGATGAGGAGCTTTTACCCAGCCTGCATGTCAGTTCCAGTGGCCCAGCCTACAGCCTGCCTGTCAGTTCCAGTGGCCCAGCCTACAGCCTGCATGTCAGTTCCAGAGGCCCAGCCTACAGCCTGCCTGACTCGGATGGGTACTGCAGTCACGGTACCTGTCAGGGTGTTGTCTGAGCTGCACATTTAGGGCTTCCCATAAAGTATGAATGTCAGATACCTGGCCAGTAGCTTTTAATGGTTCTGGCCCAGTACATTTAACTGAATGTTCAGCCCTGGTTGTTGTGTGTCATGATGATTGTAACAGAGTATTGTCATGGTGATAGTGACAGTGTGTTGTTGTGGTGTTTTATGTTATGGTGATAGTCACAGTGTGTTGTCATGGTGTGTGTTCTTCAGTGGAGTCAGATGCGTTCAGTGACAGTCATACTCAGAGAGGGATGGACCGCTACCTCGACAGCCTCTTTGACCCTGTGTTATCTGAGGGCAACACGGTGAGACTCACCCACGCGCACGCACACGCACACACGCACACGCACACACACACACGCCTTTTCCCGCTTCAACCGGTTCTATTCATTCAGAATCACTGCAATAGGGGGGTCATGTGATACTGTGTGTGTGTGTGTGTGTGTGTGTGTACAGCATGAATGGAGCAGACTACTGCAGGGTGATTATGTTACTGTGCTACTGTATTGACATTACTGGAGGGTTGCTGGATTCAGTCACAACCCATTTCTTTCTCCCACCCTGGAGCAAGGCAGGGATCTAACTACATCAGACATCTGAACTACATCTCCAAATAGCCTGTTGTACTAATATAATAATAATATATGCCTTCATATATCTGCTGTTTGGGAGCAAAAGGTGTCTGTTTGTGTGTAGCCCTTATTGTGTGTGTGTGCATAAGGTAGTGCCCAGGGAGGATAAAGTTCCCATGCCACCTCAGAGGGGGTCTGACTCTCCTCTCTTCCTCTCTCCCTCTCTTGCTCATTCCCTCTCTCGCTCATTCTCTCTCTCTCTCTCGCGCTCATTCTCTCTCTCTCTCGCGCTCATTCTCTCTCTCTCTCTCGCGCTCATTCTCTCTCTCTCTCGCGCTCATTCTCTCTCTCTCTCTCGCGCTCATTCTCTCTCTCTCTCGCGCTCATTCTCTCTCTCTCTCTCACTCATTCTCTCTCTCTCTCTCGCGCTCATTCTCTCTCTCTCTCGCTCATTCTCTCTCTCTCTCGCTCATTCTCTCTCTCTCTCGCTCATTCTCTCTCGCTCATTCTCTCTCTCTGTCCATCTCTCTCAATCCATCTGGCTATTTTACCTCTGTTCTCGCTCTCTTCCTCTCCCTCAGGATCTAGACAACGCAGCCATTATGACTGCACGAATGAAAGGAGCCGGAGGAATAGGAGGACGAGGGGTAGGAGGAGGACTAGGAGGACGAGGGGTAGGAGGAGGAATAGGAGGACGAGGGGCAGGAGGAGGAATAGGAGGACGAGGGGCAGGAGGAGGAGAGAGGGACAGGGGCCAGGCCCCCCCCAGTCGACCATACCCTGCAGGACTACAGCCCGGAGGTCAGTTTATCTTCCACTTTTTCTCTTCCAGTCTATCTCTTCCACTTTTTCTCTTCCAGTCTCTCGTTCTCTCCCAGTCTGTTCGATATCTCAGTCCTCTCTCAAACAAACAACCTTAATATAAAGTTCATTTAAGCTTTCTTTAAAAGCTTTCTTTTACTTTCTGTAAAACAAGATACACACAGACATATCTTACTGTAAAACAAGATACACACAGACATACAGCTCTGGAAAAAATTAAGAGACCACTGCACCTTTTTCTTTCCTTTCCAAAAAAAGTTGAAAAGGAAGGTTTTGAGTGAGGAACAGAAGCGTTCAATTTGCAGTGGTCTCTTAATTTTAACTCTTCTGTTCCTCACTCAAAACCTTCCTTTTCAACTTTTTTTTTCCAGAGCTGTGTCTTACTCCAAATCTAGGCGCAGATTTTTTTGCTAGACATTGATTGCAATTTGACTTGCAATATTTTAAACATCAATTAATATGTCCTTTTGATGTGGTTTGGCTAAATACGTCTTTGGCTAAATAACATGAGATTGGCTCTGTTATTTCTTTATGTCTCGGTGAGCTCTTCTCATATGGAGTAACGCTTGTCCTTTTGATGTAGTTTAGAGCATTTCCTTAGGTAAATAGTGTGATTGTCTCTGTTATTTCTTCATGTCTGGGTGAGCTCTTCTCATATCGAGTTAGGCTGGCAGAAGGGATGTGTGGTGTGACAGTAGCCCTGAATCAACTCCTAGAGTAAAATATTTGAAGTAATGTATTGTTGGAAGTATTTTGGCTGAATATGCAAACCGAATAAATACAGACGATACACTTTAGGGAATGTTTACAAATTCAATTCAGTGAAAAATGAGTAGGCAACCTGCCACGATGTAGTGGTGGAGAGGAAGAACCAGGCGCAGGCGGAATTACATTCGTATGTTGATATTTAATTCCAACAAACACCGAATACAAAAACAACTGAATGAAAGCAAAGGGCTGAAGTTACCCAGCAAAACCACACTCGCCACTAACGTGCCACTGCCGTGCCACATGTAGCAACAGTAACCGACAGGTGAGGGGAGCAGAGGAGAAACATTTAAACACTTACTGATGACTTAATTGGGACCTGGTGTGCGTGATGATGGGAGACAAGACAATGAATGAGTCCGGGGTGAGTTCGTGGAGTGACGGGAACCGGGAGTGCACGGCACGATGGCGCAGATTATCACCGTACCGTAACACAACCACTTAAAATGGAAATTAGGATAGTTTTGTTAGGACATTCTCTTTAGAGTTTTATGGTCTATTTTATTTACTTTGTGTATGCCTTAGGCCTATATATTTTATAGCATAGCGTATAGGCTATTCTAACTGTTTTTTTACTGTTAAATATTTGAATGATTTTTAATTATTGCACGTCAGTTACGAATGTCTCCGACCTGCTTTTTCAAGGGGGATGATCCGCTTTTGTGAATGTTTATAGCCTGTAGGAAATGATTTTCTAAAGCATAAAGGATAATTTTGTTAGGCAATTTTCTTCTGTGTTCTATAGGCTATTTTTCCACGTTTGCTATAGACTAACAAATAAAAAATAACCTGTTTTTGATCAGTTCATCATTTATTGGCATGACTATGCATATTTAGAGTAAATGACGTCTTTACTAATATGCCCATTAAAATAGGAAATCCCTCAACCCGTCATAAAACAGTTCTGTCGCCCCTGATTATTGATGATTGTTTGGCTGGGCTGGGCTGGGTTTGCGATGTATTTTTGGTTTTGTTAAGAGATTTCTTTGCCACGCATTTTTCATGCAAGTCCCAATGGCGCTGTCTTAGGTGTTGAAATACATTTGTTGTGTCGTGGCGTGTTGTTCTAACCACCGTCTTGCAGGTTTTCATATTACATTCGTTTGTGACATCTCGTCGGAACCCAAATTATTCCCAAACAAAAGAAGATTAATTATTTTTGGCACCAAATCATTCCTAGTCTCTATCACATTGTCTTCTGGGTTCATTTTCTTAGTCTATCCTCTTCCTCTCCTTAACAGCAAGCCCTACTCCGCTCCTTTCTGTCCCAGTGCGCTCTACGTTGCATCTTCAATGTTTCTGACTGGTTAGAATTTGCTGTTCAGAGTACCAGCACAGCTAATGTCTTCTCCCCGACCCGCACAAGTTATTATTTTATAGGGTTGTGACTATTACTTTTGTTAGTTATAGGGCCAAAAAGGAATAGGGATTTTTTAAGAATAGTCACTTTAACTCACTTTTAATAAATTGGGACGAGTGAGAGGCGTGATCAGAATGTAATGTATAGTTTGATTGACTGATTTGAGACAGATAAAAATTTGAATTGTAAATGTTTATTATCTTAAAATAGCAAAAGCTAGGGGAAGACATGTAAGAGCACTTGTAGATATGTTTTGACTGACACAATCGTGCCGTTTGCTTGCCAGGCGCCAACCTCATGTCACAGTTGGATGGCAGGACCTGAGTCACAGAGCAGTAGAAAATAGGCTTTCCTTCATTGGTTTCAAAATACCACAAAACAAAAGAGAGAAAGCAACCATGAACTGAAAGGCATGACATACAACAAATGATCCACATGCAGGTAGGCAAATGATCCACACTAAGGTAGGCAAATGGCAACTTAAATATAACAATGCCAGGCAGCTGCCACTAATTGGGGAACGACAAAACTAAACAGAGAGATGCCTAGTAGGGCATCCCTGCATTCAGGCCCTGACAGCACCCCCCCAAGGCGCGACCGCAAGACCAGGAACATCCGGAGGGGGGTTGTGGGGCGCTAGGTCAGGAGCAGGCTCCACCCCCAGAGCAGGATGTCTGTCTACAAGGTTGTATACTGATGGATAACTTGTAACAATTCTGGGTTATTTGTCCAAATGACTTTGCCGTTTTGATAAATTGAAGCACAATTGGCTGTTTCTAGTACATTTGGGCGATCTGTGTGTACCCTTTGTATTGTATAAACATAAGAAAAGAGATACCCATTGTACGGACCAGGCACTGCTTCTAACCACTTAAGTGCCGTTTTTAAGTAAATGGGCCTAGACGAGAGCTATAAAGGCTGGGATTGGTTGTGGTGATAAGGTTAAGCTTCGTGTTTATTTTATTATTCTGTCAAATTATATTTTCAAACTGTGAAATAAGTTTCTTGTTAATAATAATCAAAATAAATGATAACGAGTTTTCAAATGATATTACTTAAAAGAAAAAAGTGATCTAGAGCTCTAAAATAAAATGAAGGATAACATTGACTTCTCAAATAACTACTTATTGAAATATGAAAAATGAAAGTGATCTGTTTATGAGTGAAAATCACTGTGGCAATAGTTGTCCCAGCGCTCAGTTGGAGGTTACAAGGTATTTGCATGACGTAAAGCATTTGTGAGATATAGCATAGTGTTGTAGTCAGTAGATTTTGTCATTCAGTTCTCAAATGCTGACTATGCTGAACTTCCTTCAAATAAACACCAGATGGCGCCAAAGAAGAATATGGAGCCATGATGGAACTCTTAGGTGTCTGGCTTTCCTTATATTAGATTAGATTGGATTCAACTTTACTGTCATTGAACAAGTGCAAGTACAGTACAACGAAATGCAGTTAGCAACTAACCAGAAGTGGAAATAGAAGAGGGTAGAAAATGTACAAGTATTAAGTATATGTATATTACAAATGGAATGTATAGATGTTTAATAAAGGCAAATGCAGTACAAATGGCAATACTAAATGTGCAATTAAGGCAAATAGAGGAAGGCAGAAAATGTACAAGTATTAAGTATAGTGTATGTTACAAGTGGGATACAAATGGCATTCTAAATGTGCAGTTGAGGCAAATTGAAGGAGTAAGTTAGCATGTGCAACCGGGAATGCTGGTGCGGGAATGAAGAGACCTGTACCGCCTGCCTGATGGTAGGAGGGCAAACAGTTTGTGGCATCGATGTGAAGGGTCCCTGTTGATCCTGCGCACCCTGCACAGACACCGTTTGTGCTGGAGGTCTGCGATGGCAGGAAGCTGGGCACCAGTGATGTGCTGGGCGGTTTTCACCGCCTGTTGCAGGGCCTTCTAGTTGGCTACGGAGCAACCGCCAAACCACACTGTGGCGCAGTTAGTCAGAATGCTCTCGATTGTGCATCAGTAAAAGTTCAAAAGGATCTTGGAGGACAGACCGGCCTTCTTCAGCCTCCTCAAGAAGTACAGGCGCTGCTGCGCCTTTTTGACCAGGGCTGAGGTGTTGAGGGTCCAGGGGCCTCATGTATCAATCTTGTGTACGTTTCTAACTAAATTCCGGCGTATACAGAAATCCTAAGACTTGCGTGCGCACAAAATTATTGGGATTTATCAAACTGGCGTACGCAACACATACGCATGCTTCCGTTGATAAATCAGACCCATACTTTACTTCTGTGCCCAAAGAACGCCTACAATTACCCATATAAGGTATCCAAATTAGCCCTATTGACTATGTAATTTCAGTCAATGCACGAAGAAAGGTGGAGATCAGTCAGAAAAAACTTACAAGAAAATACATTTCCCATAATGTGAACTTCAAATAATATTATCTGATATAGAATATAAAAACATCCTTTTTCGAAATGTATCAAGTTGCCTGACAAGCAGTCATAAATATTCTGCATTGCAAGATGTGGCTGTTGTTGTAAATAAAATAAAGTGGTCAATTGACATTGACAAATAATGTGTTTATTTGTTGCTAGTAGAGGAATGTGTTTCAGTTGACATTCCTCTATTAGCTTTTCCGAAATAGCATGGTGTTTCTCTAATTCAACCGCTAGGCTGTGCATACGCATGGGTTGAAATTTGCGTAGAGATAGGCACACTTTCCCGTCAAGTTCAACAATGATAAATGCCAACCTTTGCGTCAAAACTGGCGTACTCATGGTTTACGCACATATTTATGCGTATACACGATTGATACATGAGGCACCCAGGAGAGGTCCTCGGAGATGTGGACACCCAGGAATTTGAAGCTGGGCTCGCTACACCTCAGTGCCATCGATGAGAACTTAGCCTAGTGATGGGAAGTTCGACTCTTTCTACTGACTCGGATCTTGCTGAGTCATTCAGTTAAAAGTTTGAATCTTTCGAGTCATTTTGTTAATTTGAGTCAGTAATGCCTACACCCCCCCTCCCCGAGCGAATTAACGCTCATCATCATAATGTCGTTTACGTGTCTTTTCTGCTTAAGCAAACACTTGTTTTACTCTGATTACAACTATGTTTACAATCAAAAATCCAATACTACATTAATTACTGTAGGCCATGCGTCCAATTATCTATTACAAACATGTATTTAAAATGCTCCTTTCTAGGTCAATCTTTCTTTGAGAACGTCAAACTAACGGCTGTTGGACAGAGAGTTGGCTACTGAGCTGGAAGCCAGTGGTTGGGGTAGAACTCCGCTGGCAGACGTTCAAATGAACAAAACAACCGTTCAATAGAACGATAAACCTGAACGAGTCAGTCTTTTTTACTAAGGCAAAGGCTTACGATTTCATCTGTGTTTATCATTACAATCAAAAATCTACTACTACATTAAATTTTAGACCTACCATGTGTCCAATAATCTTTTACAAATGTCTTTATTATGCTATTGTCCTGATATATTTTTCTTTGCGAAAGTAAAACTAACAGCATATTCCATGGTTGGGTAGAACTCCGCCAGTCGTTCAAATGAACGAAACAACTGTTCAATTGAACGATAAAACTGAACGGGTCAGTCGCTCACAAGTCTTTTTTTACTTAGACAAAGGCAGCGACTCCGTGCTTGTTTTCATCTTTTTTTTCATCACATCAGTAATTAACTAACTATATTAATTATTATAGTCTGCGTTCAATTATCAGTTATAAACATGTCTTTATGATGTTCCTGCCTTGATCTATTTTTCTATGCGAATGTACATAAATGTTGATTGGAGGACTGAACTGGAGGACCGGGTATGAAGCAAGTGATCATGTTGTAGAAATCCGCTGTCAAACGTTCAAATTAACGATACAATTGAACGAGTCACTAGAAAAAAGGACTCCTGAGTCCCGAGTCACTTAAAAGATTCGTTCAAAACGGACAAATTGTTTGTAATCCACAATGAGCACCAAAATTACCAACATTACATTTATAGATAATGTAAATGTTGTTGAAGTTCTTTGATAAACAAGTCATTATAATGACATTTTACAACTGACTAAATGTTTTGTGCATCAATGATCAGCATTTAAGAAGTTTGACTATGTCACGAAAGCTAGCAATGTGTAAATGTGCTAATCTTGCTAACGCGTTAGCTAAGCCAGCAACTGATTCATAGCTACTTTATATAAAACAAAATGGATTGGGCTAGCCATTGCAGAACATAAAAACATATTCCACCAAAGCTATTTAGGTTGTGATGGCCATATGAGGCTTCATTATCGTTCTTCTAGCAGCAGGATATTATGCTAGCAGCGCTAACTCTGATTTTCTTTTTCTAAATAAAAGCCATCATTGAAATATATAAGGCAAAATAGTTAACAATCTAGTCTGTACATTTTGTTTAATGTCCTTTCCATTATTGTTCGTGTCTGTTATTTTTTACTGACTAGATTGTTAACTATATTGTTTTATAAATTTCAATGATGGCTTTTATTGTGATAAAGAACATCTGAGTGCTGCCAGCATAATATACTGCTGCTAAAATAATGCTGTTGAAGCCTCATTTGGCCATCGCTAATCTAGATACGGTTTATAAGTTAGTATCTGCTAGCTAACACAATGAGTTTCCATGAAGCCAACTATCTGTTATAGCTGATCTACGGGCTGATTTCAACACTTGCTATAAAGTTAGGGGCAGCATGCCGAGAATGTTACACTAAATAAAATAAGTGAAGCAAGCTGTTTGTGTAGCTCGGTAGACTTGATTGTAGCTAGTTTTGTTGGTATCATTATTAGCTTCAGAAAGCTAGCTTGCAAGGGAGGGATTGCCTGCCTTAATAAAATGCAAAGCTTGCTAGAAGTGAGATGATTCATAGTTAGCTGTTGTTGTTGGAAAAATGTCTCCCCTTATAAACAAGCTAATTTATTAATAGACATACAAACATATTCACTAGCTATTATAACTGATACTTACTGAGTCTGGATTCAAGAAATTCCCCTTTGGGCTAAGTATTCCTATGGCAGAAAAAAAACTACTTTTAGCCATGAAGTATGATATTACAGCCATGCATGCTTTTCTTAAATTTCTTTATGACGGTTTAACCACGTTTTGTGGATAAATTAACTGAAAGTATAGGAAACTTTACTTCTTTTTAAAATGACTGGCCACCAGTTATTTTACCACTGCAACATGGTTCTGCAGTGATACCAAAAATTACCACTGTATGAAATTCCAAGTTTTAAAGTGACTGACTTCGGGGGGGCTAAGCCCCGAATGTATTGTAATCCTAGCAACGCCTCTGCTGTAGCCTGTCACTGTTAATGACTGTCATGTGTTCAGGTCGTCATTGCATCATGAATGAGTTATCCCAGTAACTGTAACTGACCCAACCACTCTCTACTCCTCCTGTATAGACCTGTCTCTGTCTCTACTCCACCTATATAGACCTGTCTCTGTCTCTACTCCTCCTGTATAGACCTGTCTCTGTCTTTACTCCTCCTGTATAGACCTGTCTCTGTCTCTACTCCTCCTGTATAGACCTGCCTCTGTCTCTACTCCTCCTGTATAGACATGTCTCTGTCTCTACTCCTCCTGTATAGACCTGTCTTTGTCTCTACTCCTCCTGTATAGACCTGTCTCTGTCTCTACTCCTCCTGTATAGACCTGTCTTTGTCTCTACTCCTCCTGTATAGACCTCTCACTCCCTGTCTCTACTCCTCCTGTACAGGCCTCTCACTCCCTCTCTCTACTGTTCCTGTATGGACCTCTCACTGTCTCTGTCTCTACTCCTCCTGTACAGGCCTCTCACTCCCTCTCTCTACTGTTCCTGTATAGACCTCTCACTGTCTCTGTCTCTACTCCTTCTGTATAGACCATCCCTGAGACCATGTTTGATTGTTTGTTCTTCTGTATGTCAGCAGAGAAGTAATGAAATGCATAGATCTATGTGACTTCAAAAAGGTCCAGCATACTTCACAGGAACTTTTTTAGATTTAGAAAATACATTTGGTTGTTGGGGACCTTTCTCGGGGAGGCGGTGCAGTTCCACTGCCCGCCTGAACTGCCCGCCTCCCCCTTTCTCGGGGGTCGTAGAAATGGTAATGGTGTCTCCGGTGAAGGTCGCTGCCCTGCAGGAGGAGATTGCGGACCTTCTAGAGAAGGAGGCAGTGTCTCTGGTCCCATTGAAGCAGAGGGAGAAGGGGCTGTACTCCCCTTACTTCCTGGTGCCCAAGAAAACGGGAGGCATGAGGCCGATTCTCGACCTGTGCGTTTTGAACAAATGCGTGTCGAAGAGGCCATTTTGCATGCTCACGACGAAACGTCTCTTGGAGTGCATGCAGCCTGGGGATTTTTGCGTCAGCATCGATTTGAAGGACGCTTACTGCTGAGTCGCTTCCCGATCCTACCTTGCCACAGGAAGTTCCTGCAGTTTGCCTTTCTGGGCCGGGCGTACGAGAACTCGTGGATTCCGTTCGGATACGCGTTGGCCACCCGCACTTTCACCAAGTGCGTGGAGGAGGCATTCGGACCGCCGAGGAGTCAGGGGGTCAGAGTTCTGGCCTACTTGGACGACCTTTTGGCTCTGGCGCACTCGGGGGTACAGGCCCGGGTTCACACGTTCAGGTTGGTGACTCAGCTCACTCGTCTGGAGCTTGCGGTGAACTGTAAAAGGAGCGCTTCTCAGCCCAGTCAACTGGTGGTATTTCTGAGGCTCCAGTTCTCCACAGTGTCTATGAGGGCTCGCGTGTCCGAGGCGCGGAGAGAGGCCACTCTGCGGGCCCTGGCCCATGTCCGACCGTTGCGCACAGTGTCAGTGTACGCGGTCGTGTCGCTGTTGGGCTTGATGTCTTCAGCCCACGAGGTGGTTCCGCTGGGCCTGCTGCACATGCGGGGACTTCAATGCTGGTTCACACGTCTCCGGTTAGATCCGGTGCTCTCTGGAGTCGGACCTAGTGTACTGGAGAGACCCACACACTCTCCTACGTGGGGTTCCCATGGGCAGGGTGTCGGTTTGGGTCCCGGTGTTTACAGACGCGTATCTGACGGGCTGGGGCGGGACATGCCAGTCGCACTCAATCAGAGGGGTGTGGTCTCCGTCGGAGCGCCACATCAACTGGCTGGAATTGGACACAATCAGGCGCGTGCTGCTGCACTTTGCGCTGACCCTCCAGGGTCGGGACGTGTTGGTGTGGTCAGACAATCGCACGGCGGTTGCTTACGTCAACAGGCAGGGCGGGGTCAGATCTCTGCCCCTCCACCTGTTGGCGGTGCAGATCTGGGAATGGGCGCAGGTGCACCTCAGGTGTCTGAGGGCCCTTCACATTCCCGGAGAGCTCAATGTGGGCGTGGACTTGCTGTCTCGGGGAGGTCCCCGGGACAACGAGTGGCGTCTTCATCCCGACATTGTAGTCAAGGTCTAGAGACACTTCGGGGAGGCGCAGGTGGATCTGCTCGCGTCCCGGGACGACGCATACTGCCCCCTGTGGTTTTCTCTTTGAGCGCAAGACAGGCCACTGTTGGGCGTGGATACGTTGCTTCACCGTTCCTGCAGCGTCTGTTTGATCAGCAAAGATCCCATGGCACGCTCAAGGTGTACACATGTGTGATCTCGGCGTGTCATGAAGGGTTCAATGGAGTATCTGTGTTTAGTCATCCCTTGGTGAAACGGTTTCTGGCCGGGTCCCGCCGTCTCCGGCCGGTGGCTCGGCGGATGTTACCACAGTGGGATTTGGCTTTGGTTCTGGAGGCGCTGTGTGACGCGCCGTTCAAACCGATTGATCAGATACTCTGATCTCTGCTAAGAGGGTCAGTGACCTTTGTGCGCTGTCGATGCAGCCTGGCTGTCTCGCCATCAACGGCGATGGCAGCAGGGCGGTGTTACTCCCTAACTGGGCTTTTCTGCCCAAGGTGATCTAGGCGTCGTTTCGTTCCATGAAGATGGTACTGTGGGCGTTTTCTCCCCCTCCCCATGTGGGAGCAAGCGAGGAGAGGTTGCATCGTTTGTGTCCGGTACACGCTTTGGCACAGTATGTGCAGCGCATGGCTGCGGTGCGGACCGCACCCCAGCTCTTTGTGTGTCACGGTGGCCCCAAGGTTGGCCAGCCGTTGTCGAAA
>JACXGI010019317.1:0-11856 GCA_016801175.1 Esox masquinongy
AAAAAGTGATAGAGATAGCGAGAGGGAGATGGAGAGAGATTGAGGGGAGATGGCGAGAGAGAGATGGAGAGGGATTGGGGGAGATGGCGAGAGAGAGATGGAGAGGGATTGGGGGAGATGGCGAGAGAGAGATGGAGAGGGATTGGGGGAGATGGCGAGAGAGAGATGGAGAGGGATTGGGGGAGATGGCGAGAGAGAGATGGAGAGGGATTGGGGGAGATGGCGAGAGAGAGATGGAGAGGGAGGGCTCCATCTGTCAGGCATTGTCAGTTTGGCTCGATATACCAAGGGCCCGAATTATCAGCTTGGTGTACAAATAAATAAATCCATTCCAACAAATGTTGGACGTTTGTCGCTGGCATTTCTTACATTTCTGATTCAGTCTTTCACTACAACCCGCACCTGACTCAATCTGTGGTTACCAGATTCAACAGACAGTGATTCACCATCAGTCCGCCTGAAGGAAATACAGCTGATTGGTCAGAACACTTTATTAGGCCTCTATTGATCAGACCACTGATTAATCATGCTTGGGCAAAATCTCCTCTGAAGGTGAAAGGATAATCCAACACTTTTCACATAGTATCTATCTTCATAGTATCTTCATTGTGTCTTCATATTATCTTCATATTGTCTTCATATTGTCTTCATAGTATCTTTATAGAATCTTTCTAGTGTCTTCATAGTCTCGTCATAATGTCTTCATAGTATCTTTATAGTATCTTCATAGTCTCTTCATAATATCTTCATAGTATCTTCATAGCGTGTTTATAGTATCTTCATAGTGATTCATGGACATACCTGCAAATGACTCTACCTTGGTACACTGAGAGCAGTCCTAGAGTATACGTAGAGAATTGCTGGAAAACAAGAGTAGCCGTGAGAACACCTTTTGAACATTTAGAGATAACCTGGAGAACACCTAGAAGATAACCTACAGAACAGCTGAGGGAAATATAAAAAACACTTGTAGAACAAAGAACATTTAACATGTTCCTGAAAGAACCTCATCAACAACCTTTTGCAGTTTGTTTATGAGAAGCTATTTCAACCTAAATTAAATCATTCCTCAAAATATTTGTAGGTGTTTTCCAGTGTTTCAAATTGAAGAACCCAAATTGACTCTCCAGAAACCTTTTAAGTCAAAAACAGTGATCTACATGAGAGGCAGACAGGGTCTTTATTATGATGTGCTATCAAAGTAAACTCTGGCTTGGAGGGCTGGAAGAGACATTGGGGCTCGATATCCTGATTTCAATTATCCTCCGGTTATTGCTGTAATCTGAACAGTTATTTCCATTCGTTTCCCAAAACAGCTTTTCCCTGTATTTCTCCTTTGATATTTCCTGTATTGTCTCAGCAGGATTAGGCAGCACGGATCAGTGATTCAATGATTGGATTTGTGTTTAAATCCTCCCACCAAAACGAACTCATCCAAAATGACCCTCTCCTTTTCTCTCCTCTCCTCCACCACCCAGGGATATCTGGTGGGTGTCCAGGAACCATTTCCCAACATGTGCCACTAGTCTTGTCCAATATCATAAGCTCTCCCAAAACCACACTCAACCTGTTCTAACAAAGACAGACAGCACTGGACAGACACTTTACTGCCACTTCAGTATATTTGCATAAACACAAACAAACATACACACACACACACACACACACACTTAATACTAAATCAACTAATTTGTATTCCTATGTTGTCTCTGAAATATAACTGTTACACAGAAGCATTTTCTTATTTTCCTTTACCTACCACTGATTTTCAATATAACAGCAGTTTTGGTGGGGGTCTGTGTTGTTTGTTTGGAGGACAGACAGGAGTGTTTCTCTTTTACTCTTTCTCCCCTCTTCTCCTGTTTTTTCTCTTATTCTCTCCTCTTATACCTTTCCCTCTACTCTCTTCTACTCTACTCCTCTCCTTCCTTCTCTAAGGTGGGTGTTTTATTTTTCTAGACAAGCTAATCCCTTATCCCCTAACCCCTATCCCTTAACCCCTATCCCCTAACCCTATCCCCTAATCCTTATCCCCTAACCCCTATCCCTTAACCCCTATCCCCTAACCCTATCCCCTAATCCCTATCCCCTAACCCCTATCCCCTAATCCCTATCCCTTAATCCCTATCCCTTAACCCCTATCCCTTAATCCCTATCCCTCAACCCCTATCCCTTAACCCCTATCCCTTAACACCTAACCCCAGTCCCTTAAACCCTATATCCCCTCTCCCTTAACCGCTAACCCCTATCCCTTCTCCCTTAACTGCTAACCCCTATCCCTTAACTCCTAATGCCTATCCCCTAACTCCTATCACTTAACCCCTATTCCTCAACCCTAACCTATAACCCCTATCCCTAACCCATAACCCCATCCCTAAACCATAACCACTATCCAGTCACATTTAAATACTCAAACGTCCGCAAACTACAAGTAACGTTACAAAAAACAATAGAAAGTCGTTTTGAGTTGCAGCGGAGATCTTTATTTATCCAGAGGAAACTCCAGGTAATTAATGATGGGTGTTAACTATCAGCCAGCAAAAGGAGAGAACGTTAATGAATCATTTTCCATACATAATCAAGTAATTAGAAAATGAACTGAAGAGTAAACCCAGGAACCCAGCGATAATGGATGGAGGTGATTATCAATCTGAAGCCACCTTGTCTGCCAGGGCGGAAGGCCTCAGGGGAACTGTGCTAGTTTTGGCGGGACGTGGAACGAAGCGGGACACTAATGCAACTCAGAATCTGAAGACGTGCGCACCACTCAGAGACTAAATAGGAACACGTACAGCTCTTCCTTGCTGGCACCCTATTCCATTTTTAGTGTACTGCTTTTGGCCAGAGACTCCCTAGGGAATAGGGTGCTATCTCCGTCACTCTATTCTCCATTGAAATACATTGTGTTTGAACTCTTAACATGTTTACTACACCTCAGTCACATTTGTGACATGACACTATTCACCGTTCCTGCTTACCAGACATCTACAGATATGAGGTAACCAGGCAGTAAAGAAACAGCTAATTATCCCATTCCATGGCCCCATTCTGTCTGCCTTGTCAACCATTTCATCTGTCTATTTTGGCTATGTCTGGTGAACATGTCTGGTGAACATGTGTGGTAAACATCTGTGGTGAACATGTGTGGTGAACATGTGTGGTGAACATGTCTGATGAACATGTCTGGTGAACATGTCTAATGAACATGTCTGATGAACATGTCTGCTGAACATGTGTGGTGAACATGTCTGCTGAACATGTCTGCTGAACATGTGTGGTGAACATGTCTGCTGAACATGTGTGGTGAACATGTGTGGTGAACATGTCTGGTGAACATGTCTGGTGAAGAGGTCTGGTGAACATGTCTGGTGAAAATGTGTGGTGAAGATATGTAGGGAAGATGTGTGGTGAAGATGTCTGGTGAAGATGTCTGGTGAAGATGTCTGGTGAAGATGTGTGGTGAAGATGTGTGGTGAAGATGTGTGGTGAAGATGTCTGGTGAAGATGTCTGGTGAAGATGTGTGGTGAAGATGTCTGGTGCTGTTCTGGGACCACCACGGTACCACACTAGAAATATTCACATGATGATATACACCAATCTGCCACAACATTATGACCAGTGACAGGTGAATTGAATAACATTGATAATCTGGTTATCATGGCATCTGACAGTGGGTGGGATATATTAGGCAGCAAGTGAACATTCTGTCCTCAAAGTTGATGTGTCAGAAGCAGGAAAAATGGGCAAGTGTAAGGATCTGAGCGACTTTGACAATGGCCAAATTGTGATGGCTAGATGACTGGGTCAGAGCATCTCCAAAACTGCAGCCCTTGTGGTGTTTTCCCAGTCTGCAGTGGTCAGTACCTATCAAAAGTGGTCCAAGGAAGGAAAAGCGGTGAATCGGTGACAGGGTCATGGGCGGCCAAGGGTCATTGATGCACGTGGGGAGCGAAGGCTGGCCCGTGTGGTCCGATCCAACAGACGAGCTATTGCAGCTCAAATTGCTGAAAAATGTAATGCTGGTACTGATAGAAAGGTGTCAGAACACACAGTGCATCGCAGTTTGTTGTGTATGGGGCTGCATAGCCGGAGACCAGTCAGGGTGCCCATGCCGACCCCTGTAAACTGCCAAAAGTGCCTACAATGGAAGAAGGTGGCCTGGTCTGATGAATCCCATTTCCTTTTACATCACGTGGATGGCCGGGTGCGTGTGCGTCGCTTACCAGGAGAACACATGGCACCAGGATGCACTATGGGAAGGAGGCAAGCCGACTGAGGCAGTGTGATGCTTTGGGCAATGTTCTGCTGGGAAACCTTGGGTCCTGCCATTCATGTGGATGTTACTTTGACACGTACCACCGACCTGAGCATTGTTGCAGACCATGTGCACCCTTTCATGGCAACGGTATTCCCTGATGGCATTGGCCTCTTTCAGCAGGATAATGCGCCCTGCCCCAAAGCAAAAATGGTTCAGGAATGGTTTGAGGAACACAACGAGTTCAAGGTGTTGACTTGGCCTCCAAATTCCCCAGATCTCAATCCAATCGAGCATCTGTGGGATGTGCTGGACAAAGTAGTCCGATCCATGGAGGCCCAACCTCACAACTTACAGGACTTGAAGGATCTGCTGCTAACGTCTTGGTGCCAGATACCACAACACACCTTCAGAGGTCTAATGGAGTCTTTGCCTTGATGGGTCAGGGCGGTTTTGGCGGCAAAGGGGGACCTACACAATATTAGGCAGGTGGTCATAATGTTATGGCTGATCGGTGTACTCTGTCTCTTTGTCTGTCACTCTCTGTGTGTTACTCTGTCTGTTTCTTTCCGTCTGTCTCTATTTTATTGTCTGTTTCCACCTCTGTCTGTCACTTCAATTCAACAGACTTTATTGACATGGAAAGTACTGTTACTTAACTTGTATATAACAAGTATACATGAAATAGTAGCAGCCATATCCATTGCAGACAATAATAATGATAGTAATATGAAACCATTTCCACTACTAACAGCTGCTATACCAGTGGTAGTAATGATGATTTAATACTGTCTGTCTGTATCTTTGACACTCTTACTGCATCTGTTTGGTTTTGTATGGTTTTATTAGTCTCTCTGAATCCATTCATTCGTACATTTATGTAACAATTTGTTTCCACATTCTGACCAGTACAAGGGTTCATTCCTGGTACTTTGGCAGACTCTTCCAATGTCAAAGAAAGGTCTCTGCTTATTTGTACTTTTCTATAAACAACTGTTTATTTGTATATTCTATAAACAGCTGTTTGATGCTACTTTTACTTTGATTCTAACATCAGATTAAGTTGCTTGTTGTGGCCCATTAGTCTCAGTTCTTCCAGATTTCAGCATTTTCAAGAGCGAGGGGCGTATTTGTTGTGATGTTCTAGAGGTAGTAAAAGCCTTGTTCCATGTTCTGATGTTCTAGAAGTAGTAAAAGTGTTTTCCTATGTTCTGATGTTCTAGAAGTAGTAAAAGCCTTGTCTCATGTTCTGATGTTCTAGAAGTAGTAAAAGCCTTGTCTCATGTTCTGATGTTCTAAAAGTAGTAAAAGCCTTGTCTCATGTTCTGATGTTCTAAAAGTAGTAAAAGCCTTGTCTCATGTTCTGATGTTCTAGAAGTAGTAAAAGCCTTGTCTCATGTTCTGATGTTCTGGCTCGAATCCCAAATCTTTTTAGAGGTAAAGGAGGGGAAGGATGTAAAAGCCCCAATGCCATTAGTCCGTCTGCTGGAGGGATATTGGTTTGCATTAGTTTGTTTTTAAGTGGCGTTTCAAAGCATGCCAGCAACTCCTCAGGGAGCACATAGCTGGAATATGCAGTCAGTGTCATTTCACATTCTCTTCATATCACAGCTGATGCAGGAAGTCCTCACAGTTCAACCAGTTTTTAAATCCCTTAAAAAAATCACCAGTTATTTTGAAATATTTAAATTTTCACCTCAGATGAGCAGATGGTGATGTGTTGTGACAAATGAATATGATGCATCCCCTCAATTCTGAATATGAAATATGAAAGTTTGACATGAGAAATGTAGGCTTCTTGTCTTGAATGAATAGATAACTAATGCAGGTTTTTATATGAATACTATTTGCATTTAAATTGTGTTTCATCTTAATGCTCCGGGTGCAGTTCACCTGTATGTAGGTCAATCCTCTGCTTTACTTCTTAGAAACATTACAAACACTAAGGTTTTAACTATGAACATTACAAACACTAAGGTATTTACTATGAACATTACAGACACTAAGGTATTTACTATGAACATTACAAACACTACGGTATTTACTATGAACATTACAAACACTAAGGTTTTAACTATGAACATTACAAACACTAAGGTATTTACTATGAACATTATAAACACTAAGGTATTTACTATGAACATTACAAACACTAAGGTATTTACTATGAACATTACAAACACTAAGGTTTTAACTATGAACATTAAAAACTGGGTCCAGTAGTCTGTCTCTGACTGGGTCCGGTAGTCTGTCTCTGACTGGGTCCGGTAGTCTGTCTCTGACTAGGTCCGGTAGTCTGTCTCTGACTAGGTCCGGTAGTCTGTCTCTGACTGGGTCCGGTAATCTGTCTCTGACTGGGTCTGGTAGTCTGTCTTCTCTCTGGATTCATTGTCTACCTGCACATCTTACATGTATCATCTAGCTATTGGTCGTGCTTGGAGTCAGAGAACTGTCTGTCTGTCTTTATCTAAGAAAAAGAAGACTTTTTGAAAGCACCAAAACAGTAATTTCAGAGAAAGTTGTGCTGAAATATACAGTTTTTTAACTTTCGTTACTTAAGCATGTTTTAGTCAGCATTTTACTTGGTTGGTTTTTATCAGTAAATGTCAGCTGAGATTACTGTTTATGTCAGGGGGATTCATTGGGAATTCAGAGCACTTTGGGGAAAACACGGCACTCATACGCGTACACACGCACACACACATGCGGCACTCGTATGCACGCACACAAACACACACACACAAAAATGCACAAACACAAAACACACACACACACACACACACACACACACACACACTAATGCTCACATACTTGAACATATGCACACACACACACGGATAGCCAACCAACAGTTCTTATCGCAATTCTCAGGAGAAAAACAACACTACTTGTGCAATCCTCCCCATAACAAGTATTAATTTTAATTCCGTTTGATGATAATTGATATGATATAAAGACTTAGGTCATTTGGAGGGATTTAATTATGGTATTGATCGAGGAGATGTTAACTTGTGCTCTGCGGGGTTCTATCATCGGATTCTGGATTCCTGTTCAGTAAGCAACAACATCTAACGGAGCAGGTACATGGGCTGCTAGCAGGAATCATGTTAATGTATGTGTGTCTGTATTTCTGTGTGTCTGTTTGTGTCTATATCTGTGTATGTGTGTCTGTATATCCGTGCCTGTGTGTGTGTGTGTGTGTGTGTGTGTGTGTGTGTGTGCAGGTGTTCTAGATTACCCCATCTCTCAGGACAGGACAAGTTTAACAGAGTTTATTTTGTGATATGCCAGGTGGCACGTACACTGCCTGAATCTCCCTCAGCCAGTGCCCATTGGCATACATTGGTATGCAGAGCGCGGTGGGAGAAGGTTTTTTTCTGCTACTCTTCTCGTCTGTGCACCTGAGCGACTCGGGAGTTTCTTTATCACAGCTGAGCAGAGAGGAGCCGTAAAGCATCTCCCACTGATACGGTGGCCCCGGCCCAAATGACAGCCTACTGTTGACCCACCGGGCCTCCCACTGGCTAACTACTGTGCCACATAGGGAATAGTGTGCCATTTATGCTGCACCCTTCTGTCTCTTTCTGACTGCCTAATCCTCTGGCTCAGTCAGAAAATACATAACCCACACAATACCAAAGAGAACTTTTGATGCAGGCATGTCTGTGTGTGTGTGTCTTTGTGTGTGTGCACATGTGCAGTGCAATAAGGGCTATTAATCAGTCATTAATCTCTCATTTTCATCTCCCTGCACCACAAATAAACCACTACTTGGTTGCAAGCGGTAGTAACTTTTCAGCAGTTTTTGCCACTAGTTGCAAAAGCCAATCAGATTGGCAATATTTGGCACTTGAAATATTACCCCAAATAGTCTTGTAATAGGAAATAACAGCATTTGACCAAAAGATGTGTCCATATCCTTCAAGGATTTTAAAATATACTATTAATTTGAAATATGCCAAACTGTAGATAAGTAAAAGAATACTGTGTCTTATAACATGTTAGTGGCAAAACTGATGTTGTCCACTAGGGGGCCAAGTATTTTACAGGCAGGAGGGTCAGAAAATAACCTTTTGAGAATTGAAAGTTTCAAAGGGCAACGACATCAAGACCAGGCAGGATTGACCAAATTGACTGTTATTCACTATACTAAGCAGATGAAGGATAGGAAACGATTGACACCTCAACAGCTTTATTAAATGCAAACAGTATTTATTGGTAAATTAAAATGTTTACTGTTTTAACCAGAAAAGTGTGCTGGCAGTTCTGTTAAGATAACTAACTTGTGTTATTGACATATTATCGACTTTGTAGATAATCTCTTGTTCTATTGAATTAATTGAATTAAAAAAATAAAAAAAAAAATATGTATATATATATATATATATATATATATATATAAAACAATTGCATTGGTTAAACATACTAGTTACTCACTAGGTCCAGCAAGTAGTGAAAACAGCCACTGTCTTGCTGCTTGGCTAACCATTTACATACCCACTGTATTGTTGCTTGGCTAACCATTTACATACCCACACATTTTTAGTATTTTTTTTCGCCCTTGAACATCTGCATCCTCAAGCATATCAATTAAATGCAAAGCATGAATCACTTTCTTTCTTTTGCTGCCATTTCCACAGGGATGGCTAGGTAGAAGCTTAGGGTTTGTAGTTTTCTTGCAATTTCAGTTGCATTTGAATTGCTTTGTGTAACTGTCAAGTTATATGGAGTGATGTCACTAGCAACTTGCAACATGAAAGTTGCTTTGTGTAATGCCAGCCAGAGGGAGAGTGAAAACATGGCACAGGACTCGAGAAGAGTTATCCATGTGCAAACTGCTTTCTGTGGTGTGTGTGTGTGTGTATGTGTGTGTGTTTGTGCATGATATTAACTCTTGTTGACATCAGGAGGTCTGCTAAGCTAGATGTGATATCTCTATAGTCTGAACTTCCTCCACTGTCCCTAGTAAAATACATCTCATTGATTTTGTGAAATTAGGTTTTCAGGTGGTTTGCAGCAGTACTACATTAAATATGAAGGTTTGACGTGTCTTAAAGAGAAGCGTTCATTTCTAATAGGCTCTACACGACATTTCCCACTGGCTTTTATGGCCTCTCAGTATAAGGCTGTAATTGCATTTACCATTTCACACCCAGAGAACACATTAGAGTGAACCTAATACAGCAGACCTGAGAAGAAACACCTCAAGGGCAAATCCCACGTTGACAGAAAGAAACAGTCAAGGGAGGTTCCTGCACTTTTCATAACCCAGTAAATATGAAGGAGAAATTCCGATTTCTCCTTGTTAACATGATTAACATAGTGACAGGGTTTCAACGCACATATACAGCTTTGGCCAAACATATTCTCAGCAGTAGATTTATGTAATTTTATTAAAGAAAAGTTAAAAGTGAAGGAAAAAGTGCTTTGGTTTGTGCTTAAACTTCACAGGATGAATAAAAAGGTCTAAAAAATGAAATTGCACATTTTTGTATATAAAATGGCCTTTAAAAACTATGAAGAATTCTAAATCATTTAAATAGAGGGAGGTGATCTTCATTTACTGGATTATTTATCTAATCTCTGGTAAATTACAAGTGTCTACAGGTTAAACAGTTCCAGGTGTCTACAAGTTAAACAGTTCCAGGTGTCTACAGGTTAAACAGTTACAGGTGTCTACAGGTTAAACAGTTACAGGTGTCTACAGGTTAAACAGTTACAGGTGTCTACAGGGTAAACAGTTACAGGTGTCTATGGGGTAAACAGTTACAGGTGTCTACAGGTTAAACAGTTACAGGTGTCTACGGGGTAAACAGTTACAGGTGTCTAGAGGGTAAACATTATCCCTCAACAGAGTTGATGAAAGAGAAAACAAAACCTTCTGCTTCCTGTAGTACTGTAATGGCATTCAGCACCATAGAACTGTCTGAGGAAGTCAAACAAAATGCTCCCCAAACAAAGCTTACAATTCCATCTCCCAAGGCCTTTGAAGTTCTTTTAGCTTAGTCTGCAGTATTATAGAAACTGACCTCAGATGTAGTCAAATGTTGTTGTGAATGGTTGAACATGCACCTTGCACAACTGCTAATGTTCAACTGGTAGGAAGCTTTGATAGACACAGGTAAGGTCAATTTAAATTCCTGATCCCCATTTAACAAGCCTATAGCCTGAACCTCCAACCTCCAACCTCCAGCCAGTTGGGAGGTTCCATAATGCTGTGAGATTCATTTGTTGCCTCTGGTTTTGGGACATAGCTGAAAGCATCAACATTTTTGGAGTGCAACGCTGAACCTGGTGTCCTGAAACTGGGTTCTCATCAAAGGTTCTGGGCCTTTCAGCCAAACACAAACACATCAGGTTGCACTCAGTAATGACTAAAAAAGAAGCACTGGACTGTTCTGAAGCTGCCAGCAATGACTTCAGATCTACATCCCATAGATAACTTCAGACGAGATGGATTTCAGATTTAGATCCCATACAACATTTCAGATGATATCTGACTTCAGATCTAAATCAGAGAGAATACTTCAGGTGAGATTTTACTTCATATCTTAATCCTATAGAAAACTGAAGGAGAGATCAGGTGAAATCAGCAGTTAGGAGTGGGGTTCTTCAAAAACTGCAGAACTGAAGCTGCGGCAGCTGATTGACTGAAGGTGCAGGTATAGAGGTGCAGGAAGCTTTCTGATGGTTACTATTTAACTGCCAAAGAACATGTAAGCAAATATTATATCTTCAGTGACAATCATTTTCTCCTTGACATTAATTGTGTAATTCGTAAAATGTCAATGATCATATGTGGAAAACCAAAAGATTCATAACTGTCGCTTAATTTTGTTGACATTGTATATTAATTTTTAAATAGTGCAATAGTTTAAATATTTCTTGCTTCTACTGTGAATGTTTTGGTACCGAGACAAACATCTGATTTTGACTGGCAACTGGCACTATCTCCCTGAAGAGGCAGGAGGAGGATATAGAAAAGGATAAAGAGGAACGAGGAGAATAATGAGGAAAGAGGAGGAGGTAGAGGAAAAAGGGAAGGTTGAAGAGAGTGAAGTAAATGAGGAGGAAGAAGAGGAGAAGGTGGAGGAGAAGGTGGTGGGGGATGTGTACTGTTATGTTGTTTTCTAGTCCTTCTGTCAAGGTTGTACTTTAAATCACTTGTCCTGGTATTTAGCCTTGTCTTGACCTCTTGTAGCAGTGATGTTTGTTTTGGTGAACAACATCCACACAAGGCTGTTGATGAGAAGCTGTGTGTGGGGAAGATATATGTCCTGGTTCTGGCTTTTTTAAACAGCATGCAGAGAGAGAGAGATTAACAGGAAGGCTTTGTTAACAACCCTGCACTGGAAAGAGAGAGAAGAGAATGCGTCAGGAGTGGATTGGAGAGGTGTGGAAAGGATGGGAGATGAGAGGGAAGGAAAGAAGAGAAAAGGAGAGGAGTGCATAGGATGGGAGATGAGAGGGAAGGAAAGAAGAGAAAAGGAGAGGAGTGCATAGGATGGGAGATGAGAGGGAAGGAAAGAAGAGAAAAGGAGAGGAGTGCATAGGATGGGAGATGAGAGGGAAGGAAAGAAGAGAAAAGGAGAGGAGTGCA
>JACXGI010019319.1:0-12194 GCA_016801175.1 Esox masquinongy
AGGAGCGTCTTACAGGTTTACAGCCTTGCTCAAGGACAGAGCGATAGATGTTTTTCTCCTTGCCAGCACAGGGATTGGCTAGTTAAAGGTCAGATGCTTTAACTGCTAGGCTCCCTGCTAACCTAAATGTCTACTGGTTAAAGGTAGTGTGAAATCTAGGGACTAGGGAGCCATTTGAGACGCTGGCACTATATTCCAATACATTCTCTCTCCAAAAACAAATAAATAGGTCATGATGTTGTTTCATGTGGAATTAAACAGAGCGATGATAACACTCAGATCAGAGAGATGCTATACACACCACATTCACAAAGAAAGATAATTAAAATAATCTAGGAATTCCACAACTGTCATTTCCCACCAGACGTCATTCATAACTCTGGGTGATTGATTTGGAAGAGGTTAAATTAAAGGACACAGACTGTTCTTTCCTGTGTCCTGTGTGTGTGCGCGCGTGTGTACAGTTCATTTGTAAGTAAGTGCTACTGTATGGTTTGTAAGAGTGTGTTAGGGTGTGCGTGTGTAAGAAACTGGGTCAGCATTGGGAAATGACACATCCCCCTATAAACATTTCTGTGGAAATCAAAGAGTGTGTAGGGATGAGAGGAGAGGGCTGCCAGGAGCAGTCAGAGCAGAGAGCGGAACAGCCTACAGATGACTACACATGACTAGGACAGTCAGAGATACAACATATCTGACCTCCATTTCTCTACTAACAGTTTAATTATAGAAATACATTTAGGATTACACCTCTCTTTCCCCCTCTCTGCCTTCTCTCCCCCCTCGCTCTCCCCCCTCACACTCTCTCCCCCCCCTCCCTCTCTCTTTCTCTCTCAAGCTATGATATAATTACATTATCTACACTAAACATTTCATTTCAGATGCAGGTTTGTTTTCGTGGTTTGGCTCTTTTGTCTGTTGTGAGGGAACCGGACATGTCCCTCCTGCTGTTCCTTCCAATGTGGTCCTGGCCCTGGTGTCAATTCAATCATACTTATTTCATAAAGCACTTTCTGCATCAGCAGTTGTCACAAAGTGCTTTCCAGATCCCCAGCCTCAAATCCCAAAGAGCAAGCAATTATGTCTATTTCTACCCATGCGGTGAAGATGATGAGGATTCACACAGGTTTAAACATCAGTGAATCAACCTACTGGCGTCCTTCACTTCCCTTCTGTAATACACCCTGTTGTCTGAGGTATCATTTTGTGTCTGAAACAACCCCTAGCGGATCCTCTCTCCTTAACCAAACAATTACAGTCAAATCAATCAGGGGTGATTTGAATGAGTACCTAAAGGCCATCTCTTATCCAAACATCGCCACACCAGAACGGTCTTCTTCTCCGACACTAAACATTCCAGCCAACATCCTGGACCGCTGTTTCCTTGATTTTCATTTAGGAAAAGTAGACACATTTTGCTGTAAAGCACCACAAGACCTGCAAATTAAACACTCACAAGCCAAACAAGGAAGACTTCCTAATTAGATGGAGTCCACGTTTACATACGGTTTGTATTTAAAACAGCAATGTTATCCAGAGACACTTACATTCTGAATAATTCAGTTTACTGAATGCAGTTGAAATAATGACATATCACATTCATGGCCAGTAAAACTCAAAGCCCACCTTTCCCATCAGTCTTAGTGTTAGTCAGAGCGAGAGAGGAAGAGATGAAGGGTTGTTCCATAAGGAGGGAGGGAGAGGTTGAGGACAGAGAGGAGAAAAGAGGGCATCACAGACTGACAGCAAAGCAGACGGACAGATAAACAGAAACATCAGATGCAGAGGGGTAGACAGACAGATGCAGAAAGCAGACAGACAGACAGGTGAACAGGCAGACAGACACACATACATACAGACAGGCAGACATACAGAAAAACAGATAGACAGGAAGATTGACCGGCAGAGTCAAGGAGAGAAATAGGCAGACAGACAGACAGACGACTTGGCAATAGTGGGGCATGATGGCCAAGTCGGATATAATGAGAAGAATCAGACTGACAGACTGCAGTTACAACTGACCACTAGCAGGGGTCACTGGTATGCAGAGTTACACACTCTCACTCCCTCCCTATCTCTCTCCCCCTCGCTATCAATCTCTCTCATTCTCTCTCTCGCCATCAGACAACACGTGCACATCTTTTACCACTTGTGCACCTTCCAAGTCAGATCAATACCATACCACTCTGTAGTGATGCCAGGGAAGCGCCCCGGAGCCCTTTTCTTTTAAGCAAAGTAAGCAACTTTATTGAATTCATTACACTATTAATCTGCATGCTTTTTCCTACCAATCACAATCATCGATTTGAGTGTAACGTTTCCTTTCCAGACAAACGTATGGTATCTCACATAGGTCAAAAAGCTTAAAGTGGAGAAAAAAGTGGCATGTTTGTTGAATAAGCCGGGAGAACTTAGAGAAGTAAAATGATGAAAAACTGATGGAAATGTATCACATAAAATGTGTGTGGTGTCTCACATTCCCTAACATAGTATGTTCTTCTGCTAGTATTGATGCATATCAGTGCTGGAGTGAAGGGAGTGTTGGGTTGCCCTTCTCTGACCTCACCATAGGACCCTCCCTGAGAGATGAGCACTGTCAGTTTAAAACCGGGCCTTCCTAGAACGTTTAGCCTGGGTTATGTCCATGTATAAAAATAGCATCAAATTGCAGAGAACCCACTGAAACTGAACGGCGCCTCACAACGCATTAAGCCTTTCAAATTCTCTGTGAGGAAGGCTGAGAAATCGCCCATTAAAGCATACGATCGACGTCGGACAATTATCATGAAGTTGCCAAAAGCAACAAAGTTTTTTTTTTTCCATTTTCTATAATACAGGAGAGTACCATTACGGAATCTCTGCGGAAGATCTCAGACCAGATCTTTAATTGACAAATTATTTTGAAGGTATGGCTATGACAGACTGCTGAAGACAGAACTCACTTCACCGTCATTACTGGTCAGACAGGATCAAATACACCATCTCCCGAATAGATAAAAGCTAAAGTGCATATTTGATCCACATGCCAAAACATTCCAGTATTAAAGCCAACTCTGAAAGCCAAATTTGAAATTTACATAAATATACGGCATCTTAAGCCCAAATATATGGTATTGAAAACAGCCCATTTATATGGCCTCTCAAACTGTGTAGTAGATTTGATCTCAAAATAATTCCAAAGTTAAAAACTGTTCTGCCTCTGGTCAGTTTGGAACTCTGGGCTCTGGTCAAAGGACAGCAATGTATGTCGTCTCAAATATCCTAAAAAGCTGAAGTGCAACGTTAGTCCTCAAGTCAGACAATTTCAAACCCCTCGCCGGGGGCCCTCAGTCATTCCACGTATTGGATCTATCCCAGAGCTGGCACACCTGATTCAACACGTCAAGTAATCAGAATGCTCTTGAATAGGTGAATCAGGCCAGCTAGGTGTGGGCTCCAACAAAACTGTCAGTCGTGAAGCATCCAGCCATTTCTGAGGAGAGGTTTGACAGCCACTGCTCAGTGACGTCATCCCGTGGCTGAGAGGCCGAGAGCAGTGCCAGCAAACATAAAGTAAACGACTGTCGAGACATTTTCACATGACTGGAGCTTATAGAGCTGAGCTGGCGGATATTGATCCAGCACAATATTTACTGGGAATGCAACCCTAGAGAGAGGCTGGGCGGGGGGGGCCAGAACGGCCCCCGTCGGACTCTACAGAGGCTTATGGCTGACAGATGAACTGGTGTCTGGAGAGGACCTGTCAGCAGACTGGGCCGGGGGTCCGTTCAGTTCACCGCTGTGGGTCTGACGTCTGATTGGAGCATGTGTTTCACTGATTAGAGTGTGTGTAAGTGAGTCTGCGTGCGTGTGTGACAGGTGGGAGAGAGAGTAGTGGCTGACTGAAACGTCTGGTCTGGCTTAACTGCATTCACTTTTAATGTATACAGACAAAGACAGAGAAGAAGCTGTGCTCGCCGGTTATTCTGCTGTATTAATAAAACACCATACAGCTTCATCACTCAGTGATATTTGAACGTGCTTGGTAAGGGTGACCCCATCCTCAGCGGGCCCACACAGAGCCCGGGCCGTACCCCCCCCAGGGAGGGGACCAAGCCAGGTACACGAGTCACCACACAGGAGGTCGGTAAGGATAGTCCAGGCCCTGGTTGCTGCGTGTCTGGGAGGTCAAAGTTCATGGTGTCAATTTGATGGGATCGATGGGGATCGATGTGGATCGATGTTTCGCCTCTCCTCCTTTCCTTTTCTCTCCTTCACCTCCCCTACCTTCACCTCCCCTCTTCTACCGCCTAGGTGGTGAATTGACAACTTGGGTCCATAACCTTTGCTGTCCCATACATCTAGTTACGAGATACCATGAGTTGCATAATAACATCTGTTGAGGTGGGCAGGCCGGTGGGCCTGAATTCAGGGGATTTTGGCCGTGACGAGGTGTGAATGAGCTACTCAGCAGACATCTGCGAATAGATCCGTGTGACCGGCCAGGTCCAGAAGTGTCCGGGATCATGTCGTCCAGGCAAGAACATCCAACTTTCCCTCTAACGAGTGGTGTTGAATTCAGTCTAAACTGAGTTACGCTGAGCGGGACAGAGTCCTGCATGGTGCCCTATCCCTTAAATGGTGCACAGGGCTGGATCAGATCTAGGGCGCCGGTTTGGACCACGGTGGGGTGGAGAGAGCTGTCCGTGGAGTGAAGACTGGCGTGTTAACTCCGGACGTTGGCGTGGTAACTCCGGACGTTGGCGTGGTAACTCCGGACGTTGGCGTGGTAACTCCGGACGTTGGCGTGGTAACTCCGG
The DNA here is from genome assembly GCA_016801175.1 of Esox masquinongy. Classification (NCBI taxonomy): domain Eukaryota; kingdom Metazoa; phylum Chordata; class Actinopteri; order Esociformes; family Esocidae; genus Esox; species Esox masquinongy. Next base: position 4,800 of record JACXGI010019319.1, read on the forward strand.
ACTTTGGCGTGGTAACTCCGGACTTTGGCGTGGTAGCTTTCACTTTTAAAATGTAGCTTTCTCAAACACCCAACCACCACCCATCACCACCACCCAATGACAGACAACTGGGAAATCCTCCACTTCCTGGTGCTCAATAGTAACCCAGCCTCCTCTGCCCTCTCCTCTCCACTTCTCTTCATTGCTTCCCTCCCCTCTCCCCTCTCCCCTCTCCCCTGCTCCCCTCTCCCTGTCCTTCTCCTCTCCTCTGCTCCCCTCTCCCCTGCTCCCTGTCCCTCCCCTCTCCCTTGCTCCCCGCTCCCTTGCGCCCGCTGCCTTGCTCCCCGCTCCCTTGCTCCCCCCTCCCTTGCTCCCCTCTCCCTTGCTCCCCTCTCCCTTGCTCCCCTCTCCCTTGCTCCCCTCTCCCTTGCTCCCCTCTCCCTTGCTCCCCTCTCCCTTGCTCTCACCTCTCTTGGCAGACACAACAAAACAAAATGTAACAGGGTTATTGTACATTCTCTGTAACACATGTTCAGGAAACTCTGACCGCAACTTAAAACCAGTAACTTAAGTGATATGTGGCATTAAAACCAATTATTTAGTTTAGTTTATTTCATTTACTTGGCCTTTAAAGGAATTTGTCTCATTCAAGAGCACTGATTTAACAACAATATTAACAATATTATTTTACTGTGGGTCCCATTGAAGCTGAAAAGAGAGTCCTCTTTCCCCAATCAGACATTGAATAAGTCAAGGCCTACAGCCATGACAACGCATGGGATGCCATTCGTTCACAGGAACATAATGTAGCTGTTGTGGAGGTACTGTCATTTTCCTGGGTCAACTTTATCAGCTCACAGCTCAGATGGATGGAGAAAGTTAGCAGACAGCAACCGGCGGGAAAAGTCATCAGTTAGTCAGGGAAATACTCATTTGTCTAAAAATAATCTAGAATGGGGATTCTCCACCCCCAAAAAACAGTATGACCTTGTTTTCTTATGTGGGGAAAGTCAATACTTCTCACAATCTGAGATTGAAAGTAGCAATGGTATCAAGTTAGTTGCAGTATTGGGCATTAAATGTTTGTTTGTACAGGTTAAAAAAAAGTGTGTGTCGCTGACTGACTGAACACAATCATCTGGACCATTGTTAGACAACTCAATACCAGTCTGACAGAAGTAGGTCACAGGTGAGCAATTTAGCACAGCTCAGCCGCTATGCAAAGAGGCAGGTAGAGGAAGAGACAGAGAGAACTGGAGGGTAGAAAGATATAGGGAGAGACGAATAGAGAGAACAGGAGTGTAGAGAGATAGAGAGACGAAGAGAGAGAACTAGAGGGTATAGAGATAGAGGGAGACAGTCAGAGACATCGGGACAGACATGGAGTGAGCGTTTGACAGCCGAAACCACAGTTGACCTTTTAGGGTTAGCATCCTGCAGCAGTAGCCAGGGGCTGAACAGTTCAACATAATCCCTCCCCCTCACTGTCAAATGTCAGTCAAGCTCAGCACTAACACAAGCCATCATCCAGCTTAGCCTCACTCCAATTTCAGCGGAAAAACTGAGAAAAAAAACGAGGAGACTTGTGGAAATTGTAACATTAACCGGCAGCCATTAATCACATAATTTTGTCTTCCACAATAGAGATCAAAGTCAGACTGAAAGGATCAGTGTAATTATATGTCCTTGAGCACAGATGATGTGAAAAGCCATCCATCTCTCTCTGTCTCTCCCGCTCTCTCTCTCTCACTGTGGCAAATCACTGCAACCATCCAATGGTGAGAGGAGCGGGTCAGGCAGGCCAATGAGGCGGCCCGGTCAGGAACGGTGGATCAGAGCCTCTGATCCCAAGAGTCTGTCTCAGCCGTTCTAATGACGCTGACCTTTCATGAATACGCACAATTATGTGAATTGATCTCTGTCATACGTAATGAAATACTCAATCAAACCCTGAAACCAATGTGTGGCGGAGTATCATAAAGCCACACTTAACTGGGTATGCCATGCGATTGAGAATGTACTCTAATCGTTTCATAATCCGAATAAATATTCGATCAAATCTATAAATGGCATATTATTGGGGTTTTATTTAAACGATCTAGCAGCGCCGTGTGATGACGACGACGACGAGGGTGAAGTCATGACCTGGGGTCAACCACGCAGGGTCAAGATAAAGGCAAAGTTGATAGATTGAGCTTTCACACTAATCTGGCTGTTACTATATTTTCCATTTGACATTCATTAGGAGGCCGTGATCACATGTCGACCAGGAAACTAGACTAGAAAAACCAAAAAGACGGAGGTTTCCATGAGAACAGTGGGACGGGTGTCAAGCATGTTGGCGAGAGACAACGAGTCACTGCTAGGTCACTCACAATCTTCTGGGTTTACATTCTTCATAGAGCTGCGTGTGTCTGTGTGTGGGTGTGTGTGTGTGTGTCTGTGTGTGGGTGTATGACTGTGTTTCAGTACGGTGATTGTTGAATTACGTGCGGATTTTGGATGTGTACTTAACGGGCTGGTTCTTTTCTTGGTGTTTCTGCTAGACAGTCGACACATCACACGTGTGATGCATTCTGGGTTACAGACATGGGTGCACTCCAGGCACATCACACACAGTATAGATCCAAAGTATGGAATGTGCTTTTATCTCCAATCAAAGGCATGTTCACAGATCTATTAAACGGCACCTTTTATTCACTGTGTCTCTGACTGGGAACCCGCCGCTCTCTTTATAAGCAATATGTAGACTTTTGTTTTGAACAGAATTTAATTAGTATTTCCTTAATTCTTTTTAATACATAAAGCTGCTTTCCGCAACAAACGCGGTATCTAATTTGTATTTAGTAAAACACAGTCCTTGATGAGTGATTCCCAAAGGCTAAGACAAGGCCCTGTTCTGTTGGAGCAGTTTGTTTTTGTGCATAAAATCCTTGAATTATTGGGAACTCAAGGGAAGGGCCCGGTACTTTCCAATGATTGTCGGCGTGTGAGCATGCGTGTGTGTGTGTGTGTGTGTGTGTGTGAGGACGTCGAGACTACAACAGTTGTCTCTACGGTATGACTCTATTCTGAGTGAGAATACGGTAGGAATACCCAAAAGGGACCCTATTTCCAAGATAGTGCACTCCAACTGCCCACTTAGTACCACTATGGAGCATTAAAATAGGGTGCCGATTGTTACCCAGCTACCAGGCCAATCCTTGGCTATGGACTAGTAACAATGGAATTATCTCCAATAAATCTCTCCAACTACAGTAATCCAAAAGGGCTACACGTGTTGATGAATGATGAATTTTAAAGATTATTTAACACATCTCCCAAATATTTTAATTTTGTGGATTTTACTGGTATTTCCACAGGCTTCAAAGCTGCCGAGAAAGCAATCCTAGAAGCTAACAGAGGAACTGTCACTTGGCATAACATCAGTGATATAGAGTATATATATATAAATCAATACCACAGGATTGGATTACTGTAATGTGACTCCATGTTTCATATCCCCGGAGGAGAAATTCTTGGAAAGATTAAGAGCATAACGGTTTTCGGAAGCCTTGAGGTAGGAAGTGTTCCATTAGGAAACGAGAGGAGGACATGACCTACAAGTGTTGCTGAAGGCAAATACAGAGAGTCACAAATGACACCCTATTCCTTTTTTAGTGCACTCCCTTGAACCAGACACTGTCTGGGGTAGCGTACTACTTAGGGATGGGGATGTATTAGGAATGTAATAGAGAGAGATAATAGATGTCCAGTCCTCCTCATTACAGCAGCTTCCATAAACTAACACAATTCCTATACATTAACACCCCAACACTAACCCACATTAGACTACATTAACACCCCAACACTAACCCACATTAGACTACATTAACACCCCAACACTAACCCACATTAGACTACATTAACACCCCAACACTAACCCACATTAGACTACATTAACACCCCAACACTAACCCACATTAGACTACATTAACACCCCAACACTAACCCACATTAGATTACATTAACAATAACCCGCTTCCACAACACTACAGTAACACCCCAACACTATCATATTGTTATAAGTGCAGTTGTTTGAATTCATAAAAAAATAATTCTACATTTAAAATGTAATCAAATACAAATCAAGCTGATTACAGTAAGACAATAACACCAGAGGTCCTTCTCCATCTATAAACAAGTGCTCCCTCCTTCCACAAGCATAATGGTACAAAGACTCTGATAGCTATCAGCCTCAGTCAAATGAAAGCCAACAAGCAGACACAGAGAAGAAGCCGGCACGCAGAGGAGCAGATGAATATCAAGAGGAAAAGCCTCTCTTCTCCAGCCAGATTAAACCAGATATAACCCCCAGCTGAACAAACCTGCTCATCATTCATAAAGGTTAAAACAACTGTTTATTCTGAGGCTTCCAGCGAAGGACGCTAAGTGCTTGCTGTTGCATTGCCCTCTCCGGCAATTAAAAGCACAAACAAGTTGGTATAAACACACACAGTCACACACACGCACACAGTCACACACACGCACACAATCACACACACGCACACAGTCAAACACACGCACACAGTCAAACACACGCACACACACACACCAAAATGTGACAACACCAGTTCATCGGTCGTTTAAATGCGTTTATATTTCAGTAACTTTGCATCGAGACCAGGGGAAGCATGCTCCGGTGGAGACAAAAAGAAGTGGGGAGGAGAGACCACAGGACAGACATCTTAGGGTGAAAACGTAAAACAACTGTCGGCCACTCGCATTGCTGAGGGTACAGCGTGTTGCGGAGACCGCTTAACAACATCAATGTGGCAGCAGATTCACCAACCACTCTCACTGACTTAAATGTTGAATCAGTTAGTCAGCTGGCACACAATGCTCTGGGAACCATAGTGTTACATGAATTCAACCCAACTGTGATTCACCCCACTTGAAGAGGCTTGTCTTCACAGTGTAAATGTTCTCAGATTCAAGTAGTGCAGAGAATGTTGAGAAAAAAAACATTTCTGTGGGAATTTCAGGAAGTCCACATAACATTCCACACAAGATCCCAAGTGGTTGTATTTAACACCCTATTTTCACTACATTCTGGGAATGTTCTCAAAAATGTTGAGACTTAAGCAATGTTCTCAGAACGTTCAGAGAATGTATGGTTCTCGTTTATGTGAGTTGTTGGCAACATTTTCAGGAACGCAAAAAAGTAAAATCAGTTGAAACAGTCGGGAGACATTTGGCTTCGTTCCCAGAACTAAAGAGCAACAACAACAACAAAAAAAACATCACCACACCTTCCAAAGAACTAAATATGAAAATCATGTATTTCATGTTATTCCAGCTCATAGCAAAAAGCATGTTTTTCTTGTACAGGTGCAGAATGTATCTGCGTTACATGCTCTCGGCTATAAGCAAACACTAAGGAAACGTAATTCGACAGCGTGGTAAAACGTCAAGACGATCTTGAACCAGTTTATCTGTTTTACCATCTACAAATCAGGTGTGCAGGAGGATGTGCCGTCTGAGAGGAGTGTTACTGACAAAGTGTGTTGCGTTGTTATGGGTCTTAGACTACGTTGCGTTGGTATGTTATATCATTGTTTTATGTGGTTGTTATGACATGTTGTTGTGAGTCGTTGTGTTATTGTGTGTCGATGTGACCTTGTGTGTCTAAGTGTTGTTGTAGTGTTTTGTTGTAGTGCGTCTTTGTCGTTGTGTGTCTGTGTCAGTGCGCGCCGTTGTGCGCTGTTGCGTATCTGTGTTGCTATGTGTTGATGTTGCGGTGTGCGCCTGTGTAGGTGTGTGTCGTTGTGTGTTGTCCTTGTCACCTTGCTAGGCGTCGTTGTGGTATTGTGTGTCATTGTATCTATGTGTTGGTGGGTGTCGTTGTGTGTCTGTGTCGTTGTGTGTGTCTGTGTCGTTGTGTTGTGTAAGCCCCTACCTTCTGAGGGGCGAGGTGGGCCGGAGGAGCCAGACTGGCTGGAGGGTCAGTTAGGTAAGTCTTCTTCGGCGCAGGTTGTTGGTATCCCTGGTGGGTGAACCCCGCAGGGTAGCTAGAATCGGGTCGGTTTCCAGGCCCTCCCCCATACCCTCCGGATCCAGGGAAGGCCTGATCCGAGTACCCTGTGGGAAACACACAATTAGAACCCGGTAGAAAACTCAAACTTTCAGTGTAAACCTCAAGAACTAAAACCAGATGTGAATGTCGAAAAGATAACGGCGCTACACGACTGAACTGCTAACAGTGCAGAGCTGCTAATTGCATAGGAAGAGGCTTCAAGTGTGGACTGTACTCTCCACACTGCCTGCAAACCAGTTCTGGTGCCAAAATCACCCTAGAAATTAGCACAATGTCCCTTTTGGTGAAAACAAGAGCTGCCATTGAATGCATTGAGAACCTTATATGAAGACATTATGGCTATTATGAAATTATGGCTAGAACAACACAAGGTAATGGAAAAATAAAGGACCTTTATTGAGAGGATGATTTAATTGGTCCTCAACTAATGACTCAGTCTTTAAACTCAGGGTAAATGATGTTAGTGGTGAATTTGCTGGCCCTGGAGTAGTCTGGTGCTGGAGGAGATACAATGCCTTTCAAATGTACATGAGCTGAGCCACATTCGTGTGACCTTTCATCCCAATGTCTGAACTCCAAAAGTTACCTCGCTCACTCATCAGGCGTTGTCGTGTATCCCTCTGAAGAGCAAGTTTTGACTGCAAAAACGTTTCAAAATATTTGCTGCATGCTATAGAGTTTCTGCTAAGCGGGTATGACTGTTTCAATCCATGAATTTGGCTCCTGATTCTAACTCTACACTGGGCAAAAAGTTTAAAAAAATGGCTCACGGCTAAATACGACACCACGGTCTCCTTCAGACTCAATGCTAAGCAAAGCGGAATTTCACCCCAAATATGATTTGAGAATGAACTATCCCTTCGCTACAATTAAAATGCCAACAAAAGGTGTTAATCTTTCGTCACCTTGGGGGGAAAAGCCTGGCTGGGGAGGGCCGTAGGCAAAGTCAGGGCTCCTGGGCTGGGCAGCCATGTACTGGACCTGGGCTGGTCCGCGGACGGGCTGCTGGGGCGGACCAGGAGACTGGTGCTGAGGTCCGGGCTGGGCAGACCTCACCTGGGGAAGACAACGAAGAGGAGGAGAGGAAGGGGTATAAGACGGAAGAAAGAGGAGGAAAATACTGCTTTATTGTCAGTACACACACGTAGTGTGCGGTGAAGGGAATAGGGTGGCGTTCGGGACACGGAATATTCTGGATACGTAGAGTATACGGAGACATCAACGTGGACAGATGGACACAATATTTCAATGTGACAGAATAGAACCATGTGATATCATGTGAAGTTAACACACACACACACACACACACACACACACACACACACACACACACACACACA
>JACXGI010019320.1:0-12243 GCA_016801175.1 Esox masquinongy
ACACACACACACACACACACACACACGGGACCCAGCACCTGTTGCCATGCGTAGGTGAGGCAAGGCTCTTCTACTTTCATCCCTTTTTGTAATTTTATTCATTTCGTGTATATTGTGGCCGCATGGCTGTCTGTGTGCATATTGAAATGCACATTAAAATGTGAATGTTTACAACCACTGCCGTGGAATCAGCCATTCCTTTGGAGTGATATTCATACAGATGCACACAGTAAGTCACCTATCACCCAACATCCACAACCACCTAGAACCAACCCACGCACACGCATACATGCATACCTTAACACTTGTTGTGTTGCTAGCCCTGCACTGAACTGTCTGGCTGCTGTTATAGTAATCACTGTTCGGCACTTATAAGACATGTCTATACCACGGAAAGTGGGCTTTACTACAACACCATTCTAGTCACATGTCACAGATTGAGTAGAAACATTTCCAGGTTTCTAGCCTGCCATTGGTGTTGATTTGCCTTTGGTGTTAACCTAGCTAGCTAGTTTTCTGGTATGAAACACTTACAGTAGATTTGTATAACCAGAAAAGGAACCAGGCAAGCCTAGTTCAGCCAGCCTGTGATTAGATGAGATGAATGTTATTGTCCCTGGCTGGTTTCAATCTGCGATTTTCTATGTGGCAGACTGTCTCTAACCATTACGCTGTTTAAACAGCGGGAATGCAACTTTTACCTCAGCCAATACATTTTTGCTGAAGTAACGTGGCCAACAGAAGGTTTATTAATGGAATTAAAGTGTACTGTTGTACAACAATTACTGTAGATGTTTAGCTAATAGCTATACAGCCTACCTTAAAACAATGGCTCTAATCACTCCATGGATGGTTCATTTCTTTAGAAAACAATAACAATATAAAAGGGTCCCGTAATACAATTATTCTTTTAAATATATGAGATTCATGGTATAACAGAGTGGATATATACTGTTGTGCAACGGCTGAAAAGTACACAGTATACCTTCTGTATAAGCTCCATTACCTTGTTACGCAGGTCTTTTGACAGTTCTTTTCTGCTCCCCATGGCTCAGTATCTAGCCTGCTCAGTGCATCCACGTGAGAGCTAACAAACTCATTTACTATTTATACACAGACACTAATTGCAATTTAAAAAGCCACAGGTGTGGGAAATTCACCTTTAATTGCCATTTTGCTGTGCGATGGCTGAAAAGTACAGAGTGGATAAATACTTCTGAGACAAAAATTGGAATGTTTTGAAAGGGGAATTGAACTGGGGTCAAAATATTGTAGGTTAGGGATGTTCCCACAAGACTACAGGGCTTGCTGGTAGTCAGTCCACCTCCGTATAGTCTCCAAATGCAACTTTTATCCCAGCCATTATATTTTTGCGTGGGCAACAGAACGTTTATTAACGGAACTAAAGTGTACTCTTGTACAAAGATAACTGTAGATGGTCATCCATACAATAACAGTTGAATAGCTAACCACTACGCTATGTGAACTAAGAGGAAATTGAAAGCATTGGCTGAATCTCAAATCGCATACGACATACTACGTACTACAAGTATGTACTTCTGATGATGGTGAAGTATGTACTGTTTTAATACGCTAGTATGCCAGTATTGGGACCGATTGGGACATACTACCTCGTCAGAAAATTATGTCTCAACATTAAATCATTTTAAGGACGACTACACTCTGTCCCTAACCATGGCTGATGTGAGGAGTGTTATGTATTGCGTTGTTTTATTTTTTTGTCTGACTATATTTTTGCTTAGACTGAATATCCTTCTTAAACCTCACTATGTAGTTGTCGAATGCCATGTCACAACGAATTTCATTGTGCAGGATGACGCTGTGTTGTTCGGTGCGTTTTACAAATAAACTTTGGAACTTTTGTCTCGCATTAACATCATGCCAAGTTTGAATATTTAGCTAGACACCATTAATCATTGTGTTAAACTGATTAACGTTTCTTATTAAGTTTACTTCCACCAGAAATAGCATCTATAAACTGTATGGCTTTTAATTACCAGTAATAGGCCTACTTGTATTTACTTACTACTTGGAATTGTTATAGGAATTGAGCAATTTCTAACGAGACTGAAGATGAACTTTACACTGCCAAAGTATTTCATTTCATGGCACAACAACAATTGTTTTTCTTTCATTTGTGAATGACATTGATACAGTAACTATCAATATAGGTGATGATAACTAACTTTTTTGTCAAGTAAAATGACGAGAGATTCGTGGAAACCCATCCTCTTTTACTGCGCAAGGGGTTGTGGTCTATATTACCCCAAAAAGCGTGCACTTGTAAAATCCACCAGAAATAGGCACAGTATAACTGTGTCTGTCCTGAACAAATCCTAATGCATGCTTTGTTTTGTCTGTGGCGAGGATCAAACACCTGTCGCCCACAGGTGTTTGATCAACCACTACGCTATTTAACCAGGGGTAGTCAGTCACTCAGTCAGTCAGTCAGTCACTCAGTCAGTCAGTCACTCACTCAGTCACTCAGTCACTCACTCAGTCACTCAATAAATAAGACATTCACTCTTCTTGGCCGGCTCCGCTTACGCGGTCCAGCAAAGAGATGGTAGCATTCTTAAAAATGCTAGAAAACAGTGGCTCATCATAGATTGGACAACTGGAAAAAGAAGGGAAAAAACTGCTACACTTACCTACATGTCCATAAACCTGAACAAACACCCACTCACTGACTTGTACTCCATATAAATAGCCAATTTACTGTTATGTACCTAACAGTAATGGAGAAAGACATTGTGTATGTATTCTGTGGTTATGCCTTTCATTTTCACTTTAATAAAAAATAGTCCGCACTTGTTTCTAACAAAGTAGGTGCCAAATACATTCAATTGGAGTCTAAGTTAAGTTTGATGCAACGACTGACCATCCATGATATCTACATTATAGTCAGAATAATGTTTTGAGGCTGTAGAGTGTTTCTTTAGATTTACTTGGAGTTAAACAAGCTGACACAGGGTTCTGGTACAACAGATGTTAAACAAAGCCCATGAGGCATTTTTGAGCTATATTCTTTAAGAACCAGTGGATCAATATCATTAATTTTTGTGTCCAAAATGTTTGTTGAAAAGTCCTGGTTGCCCCTTTAATAAAAACACAATCTTCCTCCAATAAACGTACTTATTTCCATCAGATCTAACTCCAATGGTGGCCTTATGAATGATATAGCCTCGCTCTCGTCCAATTGCTAAGTTTGGTGCTAAGGTGGAAGCAGTAACTCCTCTGGCTTCCCCTATACTAAGAACCTTGTCAAAAAAGTTGGTTCTTGTCAATGGACAAACTGATCATGTTGTGTTGCGTACGTCCAGTCAAGGTTGCACACGATCAGCAGTACTGGTATCAAATCGGCTTAGATACGATGGTAGGATGGTTTGAAATGAACACCCAGCTCGTGCCACAGCCTACGCGGTTGCATCTACCAGTGTGACTATAATAGAATCTGGTCAATGCACACTCAAACTAAATTTGACAAAATGACTCATTGAAATATAATATTTATTTTATACATAATAATAGTAATAATATATGCCATTTTAATGGATGCTTTTATTCAAAGTGACTTACAGCAGTGTGTTGCGTACATGATGACAGATGAATCACACCGTTCCTCATACCTAAAATAGTGATTGGAAAGACGAGCGTAAAAACATGCATATTTATTCTATATTAGAACTAGGCCCATATAATGGAAGAGGTGGATGTGGAGAGAGAGAGGAGGGAATGAGACAGGAGGAAGAAGTAAGCCCATACAGCAAGAGAGTGAGAACGAGAGACAGAGTGAGAGAGGATGAGCAAGGGGGGGTGATTGGGATGCAAGGGGGTAGAGCAGCCAAAGGTTTTTATACAGTACCCAAGACCCGTTTGTCAGGTAATCTAACTGTTGGAAAAACGCCTATTGAATTGAGCCGTGGGTCTAAAGGTGTTACAAGTTAGACTGCCAGGGATTAGTTAGTCCTGTTCAGAGGACCTCATTACTGACGGAAATAACAAGATGGAGATCATTACACCTCATTAAAAGCCTTCACCGTCACACAACCCAACTAATCATACATTTAGCGTTTGGCTGAATTTCATATCCATTTGCCGTAACTTGAAGAAATGGATAAAGATGTTTTACCGCTTTAGATGGGTACATTTCTCTCACTCCTGTCGGCATGTACGGCAGGCTGTAGTTTTAATAGAAATAGTACATTCTAATTCCTTCTAATTCAAATTCATTGGTTGTAATTTTCACAGTCTTAGCACCTTCTGAGATTCCTTATTTAATACCAGACAGGCAGGTTAGCGAGATGAAGAGTGTGACCCAAATTACACCCTCACAACCCCTTGGTGCACTACATTTCATCAGAGCCCAGTGGGAGTGTTAAGGGTCCAGTGCAAATGTAGTGCACTACATAGTAGACCAGGGCCCATGGCTCGCTATTCCCTATATAGTGCACTATTTTAGACCGGAGCTGTATTATCCACATATAACCTCTACAGGGAGTAGGTGCAGACCATTGTCTATGAAACGATAACAGAACTTCAATACAAGAGGGTTTCAAATAGTTAAAATCTGTTTAAACTTTTAACTTAAGCCCATGACCTTACATTTCGTTTTCTTATGAAGATGTAGATTATAATTACTTAGGTCTAAACTGTCCTGTAGTATTTCCCTAGGGGATAGAGTGTCATTTAGGACACAGACTTTGTGTGAATCCCAAACCAGCTCCTCACCCCTACATGCATCATTCATCATTCATCAGAGTTATTTATATATCCCTTAAGTTATGTTAGGGTCAAATTGAGTCATTTTAAGACTTTGATAGGGCTGAAATATTGTTTAGGTTATTTTGATCTGCATGAAACTTGATGATATCCTCAAGATTGTGTTAATGGACATATAAAATGAAAGATGACCAAATTTAACATTTTCAAGGGCCTCTAAAAAAATAGTTAAATTCGTAATGTTAGGGTCAAAATGACCCGGTGATGGCGAATCAATGAAAATGCTTGTTGAAAATCCTGCTGAGTGCAGATATAGGGGAGAAACTTGTCTTAATACACCTCAAAACACTTATACACACACACACACACACACACTGCACATACAAACTATGCCTGCCATGGTCAGTGTTTGTTGCAGTACTTCTTTACCAGGTCGTATGAGGTATAGCATTGTCACATGTTAGAGATATTTAATCCACTGAGACCCTTTGTAATGTCTAACATCACACACACTACAAGTTAAATCACCCTCACCTTTCACAAACACACGCTATTATTACCTTTGTAGGAACTGAACTTTTTTCGCGGGAAAGACTTTGTTGTGTAGTGTGTGGAAGGACCCAGGAAGTACTGTTCATAACCTTCCCGTGGTGATATCACTTATAGGGCTTGCTAAGGATCCTGTATATATGTTATTTTGCAGACTACAAGTCCAAAAATAAATCAGCAGCTAGCTTGTGGGACACAAAGACAGGGATAGAAATATTCCATGCAACCTTGTCACTTGAGCGATTTCAGATTGTATATTCTCCAGAGTAGTTCACTTCCATGTGTGACACGAGACCAGCATGTCGTGTGAGAGTCAAACAGCACATCATGTGAGAGCCTTCCCAGAAAACTAGCCTCGGTGAACATCATCATGGCTTACTGTGCAGAGATGACCAGCCCTGCTCCATCTGATTCCCTAACTTTCGATTTGTGTGTAACATGTTTAGACCCGAAACATTGATGTTGTCACTATGATCATAATATCTAGACGTTTTATTAAGCAGGACATTGTCTAGAACATTAAAATGTATTGGTTCATTTAGACTGCCCAGACGTCCCGGTTTCCCCGGGATTGTCCCGGTTTCAAACTGGGTGTCCCGGGTCCCGACAAATATTTGTAAAACACTAAAATGTTCTGGATTCCGACATTCACTACCAAATTGTCCCAGTTTTCACCACAATTAAAATAATAATAATACTGTAATGTTTCCACATACGAGTCGGAGCCAAACAAACAACTGTGTAGAACTGCGTAGCAAAGCAACAACTCTCATCAAAGCTTAAGCTCTACCAACCACAAGCACGCATGATGACCAACATGTGTGTATAAGCGCATACATGTGCGCATGCATTAACGTGCGGTTACACAAGGGTCCCAGTTTGGGGGTTTGAAAATGTGGTCACCCTAGGTTCATTTTGTCCATCATAGCAAATAGAGATACATTTCTGTTTTTGGGATAAAAAACGAGCATTCATCATGCGGTAAATATGGTCTAAATGGACTATATAATAAAATAAAACTAGTAAATGTTATAATTTGTAATGAGTAATGAGTTGGTTATGGATGTCAAACATTTGTTGGGGGCTAAAATATCAATAGTGAGGACTGGGTAGTTATTTAACACCCCGGGTCAATTTGACCCGCTAACATAATGAGTGGAACCAAAATGTTAACAGAATACAAGGGATATACAGCTCTGGAAAAAATTAAGAGACCACTCCTAATTTTTCTTAAATCAGCATCTCTACATGTATGGCAGCCATTCCATTCCAGTGTCTGTTAAATTCCCACACAGACACACCTCATTTTACTTAATGAGGTACTGATTAGGTGATTACCTGAACCAAATCTAATTTAACGAGGAAAAGTATAAAAACCACTGCTATGGTCATCATTATCCTATTGCAATAAGACCTGCTGGATGGCAAAAACAGGGCAAGTTGTACCGCAAAGGTAATTTGAATAAAAAAATAACTATTCAGCTTGACAAAAGAGTTGAAAAGAAAAGCTTTGAGTGAGGAAAAGAAGGATTCAATTCTGGTTTTACTGGCAGAGGGATACAGTGAGCGTCAGGTTGCTTCCATCCTGAAAATTTCAAATACGGTGGTTCATAAGAACAAGGTCAAGCAACAGACATTGGGGACAACAAAGCTACAGACTGGCAGAGGGCAAAAACGACTGTCCACTGACCGAGATGACCATCAACTCATTTGAATGTCACTCAACAACCGTAGGATGACATCAAGTGACCTACTGTACAAAACAAATGGCAAACAGCAGCTGGGGTGAAGTGCACGGCGAGGACGGTTCGAAACAGACTCCTTGGGGCAGGGCTGAAGTCATGCAAAGATAGAAAAAAGCCCTTCATCAATGAGAAGCAAAGAAGAGCCAGGGTGAAATTTGCAAAGGACCATAAGGATTGGACCGTAGAGGAATGGAGTAAGGTAATCTTCTCTGATGTGCCAAATTTTCAGCTTTCCCTAACACCTGGTCGTCTAATGGTTAAACGGAGACCTGGAGAGGCCTACAAGCCTCTCGTGTCTCGCACCCATTGTGAAATTTGGTGTAGGATTGGTGGTGATCTGGGGATGCTTCAGCAAGGCTGGAATCGGGCAGATTTGTCTTTGTGAAAGACGCATGAATCAAGCCAAGTAAAAGGTTATCCTGGAAGAACACTTGCTTTCTTCTGCTCTGACAATGTTCCCCAACCCTGAGAATTGTTTTTTCTAGCTGGACAATACTCCATGCCACACAGCCAGGTCAATCAGGGTGTGGATGGATGACCACCAGATCATGACACTGTCATGGCCAGCCCAATATGAAGACACGAACCCCATTGAAAACCTCTGGAATTTGATCAAGAGGAAGATGGATGGTCACAAGCCATCAAACAAAGCCGAGCTACTTGAATTTTTGTGCCAGGAGTGGCATAAAGTCACCCAACAGCCATGTGACAGACTGGTGGAGAGCATGCCAAGACGCATGAAAGCTGTGATTAAAAATCTGGGTTATTCCACCAAATATTGATTTCTGAACTGAAAGTTAAAACATTAGTATTTTGTTGTTGAAAAATGAATATGAATTTGTTTTCTTTGCATTATTTGAGGTATGAAAACAATGCATAATTTTTTTGGTTATTTTGACCAGTTGTTATTTTCTACAAAGAAATACTCTTAATGACAATATTTTTCTTTGGAATTGGGAGTAATGTTGTCTGTACTTTATAGAATAAAACAAAAATGTTCATTTTACTCAAACACATACATATGAATAGTAAAACCAGAGAAACAGATAATTTTGCAGTGGTCTCTTAATTCTTTCCAGAGCTATATATATATATATATATATATATTTTTGAAGGCATCTTGGTATTTACATAATTGTTTTACAGGTGCCTAAGACTTTTGCAAAGTACTGTATATAAATATTTTTATACCAAAGTTTGGACACATTTACTCATGCAGTGGCTATATATATATATATATATATATATATATATATATATATATATATATATTTATATACCAAAGTTTGGGCATTTTTACTTTTGCAGTGGTCTCTTAATTTTTTCCAGAGCTATATATATATATATATATATATATATATATATATATATATAAAATATACTATAAAATTAAGTAACCTTTAATTTAGTTTAGCTTTTCTTGAAATGTACATAATAATTCCCAGAGGCTAAACAGTCTCTTTAAGGCTGGATCATCTCTTTACAGTAGATAGGATGAACTGTCTCTTTAAGGACAGGGCTCCAGACTGCATTTTGAAGTCATTTTCTGATGACTTTTTAAGTAAAAGTTTTAATTGGTTGGTTGCGACCTTCAAAAACTATTTATTTATTCATTTCAAGTTTCATGATTTGGTCAAACAGTAATATGAATCAGTCTTGTCCTGATATCAAACTCTACTTGAGTCGGTTTTGTGAATTTTGTGTTCTCTCGCTATTCTCTCCCACTCACACACCCCCCCTCCCGACAAAGGGGTACCTGTGAAAACAGCTTGTGGCCTGCGAAATTCAACAAGCCTGTAATTTGCCATTTAAAGTTCAAATCTAAAGCTAAAGACAATATGTGCTCGGTTTATTGGCATCACAGCAGACAATATAAAAATTCACTGTAGTAGACCTACGGTAGTTTTAAATTCATTAAGAAATACACTTTTTTGTAGACTTAGGAAGTTACTAGTTATAAATGTTTTTATAAATTATAAATAAGTTATACATTTTTAGCACACATGCACAAGTCTAAAGCATGTTTGCCATAAGATCCTTTTCTGAATGAGTGTTCAGTTTATCATTTGCCGGCAGTGGGTCATGGGGAGCTCTGGACTTCAAGGAAACCAGCCGAAAGATGTATGCGTTTCACTGAACTACTCAAAGACCCGATTAGTTAAAAACAAGTGAACTTTCTATCACCAGTCATGACTGGCCACGTTCAAATCTATCATACCGGGTAAAATTAGGGCAAAAACGTTCTCTATTAAGTTTAGGCATAATTGCATTCTTAACAAAAAATTTAAAGAACAATGTCTGAATGCTTGCAGCCTAATTATAGATGTAGTTTTAATAGTACAGTTGTCAGAGTTCACGATGTCAGGCAGGGAGAACAAGCCTCTTCCTGATCTGCTAAATTGGTCCGACAGTCAAGACAGTATACTGTACTGTACGGCTGACTGAGTTAGCTTTTGCTCCTCTCTACCCTCATCTCCTTCTGACTAAGTGTCTCCTTCTCTCTCCTCCATCCCCTCCTGTCTCTCCTTCTCTCCCCTCATTCCTCTCCGCTCCTCTCCCCTCCTGTCCCGTCTCTCATTCTCCCCTGTGGCTGCAGCCATCATGACCATCACAAGTCATGTCCTGATGTTCTGCGCACAAACACACACACACACACACAATACACATATACACACAAGGACACATAGCAGTCAGGTTCTGATGTTCTGAACACAAACCAGTAGAGACAAGCGGAGCCTAACAAACCTTTTCCATTAGATTAATGACCTTCCTGAGTGAACATGCGGAGACCCCGGGCCCCGACCCTCTTCCCGGTGTGGTGCAGTGCTGTTCACCAGAGTGCCTCGTCCTGGGTGAACGGCAGAGGCCCTGGGCCCGACCCGGTTCTCTGTGTTTTAATGACTGGACTGGACCACACTGCCCCGGTTCCCTGCGCACCCCTGTTGACCAGAGCCCAGAGCACTGTAGAGGGAACGGGATGCACAACATGGCCTTCCACTCAGACGCTCCGGGAACAACATCCCTTTGGATTGGCCGAGAGGAAGCGGGTGGAGCCTGTCTGACTCCGGACGCGTCTCAGTGGCAGACTGTTCCCCTCTTCCTGCTTTCCTTTTGAACTGTAGGAATGGTCAAAAGTAGGGTACTGTAAAATGAATAGGGTGTAATGTAGGATACGTCCTTTGATGTTCTCCATATTGATCACAGACATTTACAGACTTCGGTTAGTGCTGTCAGGTGTGTTGTGTTGCTAGCCAGGCAAAGGCCGTTTTGGGTCCAGAGCAGCTGGAGTGGAATGTCACTAATTTATAAGATCGCATGGGTGTTTCAAAAATCCTGATATTTACATCATTGTGTGGTTGTTTCAATAATCCTGATTTACAGGATTGTGTGGCTGTTTCAATAATCCTGATTTACAGCATTGTGTGGCTGTTTCAAATATCCTGATTTACAGCATTGTGTGGTTGTTTCAATAATCCTGATTTACAACGTTGTGTGGTTGTTTCAATAATCCTGATTTACAGCATTTTGTCGTTGTTTCAATAATCTTGATTTACAGCATTGTGTGGTTATTGTAGTTGAACTTCCTATGCATGAGTGGTGTGAGGATTTAATCCAACACACCCAGAAACAGATTGGAAATGGTTGAACAGACATGTGCTGCATGTTGAACAGAGCTGTGCTGCATTGTCTTGACAGCTGTCCAAACCCCTGTTAAACAGAGTGTGCTGGGTAGCAAGGCAAAAAACTGATGTTGAACTACAGCCCAGACAGCACCCTATTCCTGCTGTCCAGTAGTGAAGTCCTGCAGTCCAGTAGTGAAGTCCTGTAGTGAAGTCCTGCAGTCCAGTAGTGAAGTCCTGTAAACCAGTAGTGAACTCCTGTAGTCCAGTAGTGAAGTCCTGCAGTCCAGTAGTGAAGTCCTGCAGTCCTGTAGTGAAGTCCTGCAGTCCAGTACTGAAGTCCTGCAGTCCAGTAGTGAAATCCTGCAGTCCTATAGTGAAGTCCTGCAGTCCTGCAGTCCAGTAGTGAAGTCCTGCAGTTCAGTAGTGAAGTCCTGCAGTTCAGTAGTGAAGTCCTGCAATCCAGTAGTGAAGTCCTGCAGTCATGCAGTGAAGTCCTATAGAATTCTTGCAATCCTGCAGTCAGCACAGCCCCTCACCCTTACTTGATTAGATTAACCTACTGGCTTGATAACAGCGATGTACCAGCCTCATTGGAGTGCTCTACTGACCTGAGCTGAGTGCCCTACATACTTGTGTGAAGTCCCCGAAATTGTCACTTTTTGCTGACAAAACTGGGCGTGCAGGGTGACTTCCAGAGAATGGCGAGGATATCAATGAATACTTCCCCTTTGGGAAATCCTCATGACTTGAATGATTCAATTCATGTTCCCCTTATAAATAATACAATACAACCATGAAGTTAAAATGAACAAATCCATCTTGTTGTTTTATAAGAAAACCTCAGTAACAATAAAGAAGTTAAGTTGGGAGGAATTTCATCTTTTCACCTATCCATTATTTTGTGAGAAAAACATAACGTGGTGTCTTATGTTCTGCTGTGCTTATGAAGGCTCTCAGGTTGCACATTCGCTTGAAGGGGCCACTGGAGGGTCTAATTAGCCCCTACACCCTTGATCAGTTTCACTCCCTCAGTTTTGGGACACTCGTGCAAATGGAAGAGGCAGCATAAACATACAAACAAAAGGCAGAGGGCACAGGAGAAATGGGTTAATTTGGGATTTAGCCTTCCACTGTTGGATTGAGTTATAATTAAACATCAGTAGACCTACTCTACACTAACCCGGTGTTTATTCAAACATCAATAGGCCTACTACACACTAACACAGGATTTAATCAAACATCAGTAGACATACTATACACTTACACAGGATTTAATCAAACATGCTGAAATTAGTTTAGCTCGTTACAATCCCCAGTGCCTAATGCATATACAGCAGCTACTCCTCCTGGGGTCTACATAAAACATCAGCATCAACACTTACCTTTGATGATGTTAAATAACATTAAAACATGTTTTAATCTAATGTAATGTAAGAAATATTATTTACACTATTCATACACAATGTCCGTAGTAGTCTTCTGCCCCAGGGTTGCAGAAACACCCCTGAATGAGAAAGTTGGCAAGTTCCAAAAGATTCCGGAGGCGGGCAGCAGGGCCAGCCCCACCCCTGCCTCGCTGCCCC
>JACXGI010019321.1:0-12243 GCA_016801175.1 Esox masquinongy
CTGTTTCATCCTAACGTCGTTGGTGCCAACGTGAATAACAATATCTCTGTACTCTCTATACTTGCCAGTTTTGGACTTCGCTAGCACCAACCCCAGATTTGCGGCTACGTCGGTGGCTCTGCCCCCCGGTAAACAGTGTACGATCGCCGGCTGATTCTTTAGTCTAATACTGCGGGTAATGGAATCGCCGATGACTAAATTTTTCAGATTTTCCGGGCCACCGGCAGAAAATGCCTGCCGATCATTCCCCTCCGAAGACGGCTCGGGCCTTGACTCCGACTCCAGTGGGGAAAACCTGTTGAAAATCTCAGTCGACTCTAGCAGCGACCCAGGTTTAACTGGTCGACGGCATTTCTTCCCAGTGACCAAGAGAAAGTTCTTGCCCGGCTGCAGGAGCTGTGCCGGGGGGCTAACAACACTGTCGTTTCTTTCTGGTGGCACAGACGCAGTTTTTTCCATTTCTACACTAACATAATCCTTGCCTGACATTTGCGTCTGAAGCCGAGCCTCTAACTCTGCTATCTTTACCTGAAGACGATAGTTCTCCCCCGTGGTGTAGCTACAACAATTACAGTGATAAGGCATGGTAATGGTACTTAGCTTCGGGTGTTCAGGGGTGAATAGTTCCGTTAATTATGTCCAAATAGAGTCCCGGTGTAGAAAAGTTGGGTAAAAAGGTCAACAGATAAAAATATTGCGTTGGTAAACTCTTAAAGTAGAATTTAACCAGTTAGTTTACAAAGAGTAAATTCGGAAAAGTTTGGCAGGTAGCCAGGTAGGTAACAGCAAGCAGCGTACAGCACGGCAACAATCCCTCAACTGTAATCACAAGATCAATAGCAGAGCTTTTTCAACTGTGTCTCCAGTTTTGGAGGAGGCCTTGGGCGATCCCGACCCTGCAGGGACTGTTGTAGCGGTGGCACAAGGTCGTACAGTGGGACTGGGAGAAAATAAATATATACAGTGGGGAGAACAGGTATTTGATACACTGCCGATTTTGCAGGTTTACCTAATTACAAAGCATGAAGAGGTGTCTGTCATTTTTATCATAGGTACACTTCAACTGTGAGAGACGGAATCTAAAACAAATCCAGAAAATCACATTGTATGATTTTTAAATAATAAATTTGCATTTTATTGCATGACATAAGTATTTGATACATCAGAAAAGCAGAACTTAATATTTGGTACAGAAACCTCTGTTTGCAATTACAGAGATCATACGTTTCCTGTAGTTTTTGACCAGGTTTGCACACACTGCAGCAGGGATTTTGGCCCACTCCTCCATACAGACCTTCTCCAGATCCTTCAGGTTTCGGGGCTGTCGCTGGACAATACGGACTTTCAGCTCCCTCCAAATATTTTCTATTGGGTTCAGGTCTGGAGACTGGCTAGGCCACTACAGGACTTTGAGATGCTTCTTACGGAGCCACTCCTTAGTTGCCCTGGCTGTGTGTTTCGGGTCGTTGTCATGCTGGAAGACCCAGCCACGACCCATCTTCAATGCTCTTACTGAGGGAAGGAGGTTGTTGGCTAAGATCTCGCGATACATGACCCCATCCATCCTCCCCTCAATACGGTGCAGTCGTCCTGTCCCCTTTGCAGAAAAGCATCCCTAAAGAATGATGTTTCCACCTCCATGCTTTACAGTTGGGATGGTGTTCTTGGAGATCTACTCATCCTTCTTCTTCCTCCAAACACGGCGAGTGGAGTTTAGACCAAAAAGCTCTATTTTTGTCTCATCAGACCACATGACCTTCTCCTATTCCTCCTCTGGATCATCCAGATGGTCATTGGCAAACTTCAGACGGGCCTGGACATGCGCTGGCTTGAGCAGGGGGACCTTGCGTGCGCTGCAGGATTTTTATTCATGACGGTGTAGTGTGTTACTAATGGTTTTCTTTGAGACTGTGGTCCCAGCTCTCTTCGGGTCATTGACCAGGTCCTGCCGTGTAGTTCTGGGCTGATCCCTCACCTTCCTCATGATCATTGATGCCCCACGAGGTGAGATCTTGCATGGAACCCCAGACCGAGGGAGATTGACCATCATCTTGAACTTCTTCCATTTTCTAAAAATTGCGCTAACAGTTGTTGCCTTCTCACCAAGCTGCTTGCCTATTGTCCTGTAGCCCATCCCAGCCTTGTGCAGGTCTACAATTTTATCCCTGATGTCCTTACACAGCTCTCTGGTCTTGGCCATTGTGAAGAGGTTGGAGTCTGTTTGATTAAGTGTGTGGATAGGTGTCTTTTATACAGGTAACGAGTTCAAACAGGTGCAGTTAATACAGGTAATGAGTGGAGAAAAGGAGGGCTTCTTAAAGAAAAACTAACAGCTCTGTGAGATCCGGAATTCTTACTGGTTGGTAGGTGATCAAATACTTATGTCTTGCAATAAAATGCAAATTAATTATTTAAAAATCATACAATGTGATTTTCTGGATTTTTGTTTTAGATTCCATCTCTCACAGTTGAAGTGTACCTATGATAAAAAATTACAGACCTCTACATGCTTTGTAAGTAGGAAAACCTGCAAAATCGGCAGTGTATCAAATACTTGTTCTCCCCACTGTATTTGCTTGGTGTTTCTTCCTCTGCCTGCTCGTCTGACTCCCGTCTCCCTCTGCTTTCAGGAGCCCTGGACTTCCCTTCACTCCTGCCGGACTACCGGAACTGTCTACCGACCCTCGTTGGATCACGCTACCACTCCATCAAGCCTCCCGTTCTCACCGTTCTGCACACCTGCCATAACCCACTTCATCACCGGACTGTGCTCAATAAATACTTGTTTTCCTCACCACCTACGTTGTCTGGGTCTGCGTTTGGGTTCGGAACCTGGGTTCTCTGACACATTTAGTGAACCACTATTATTATTATACCTTCATTTCAACAAGGAACACAGACTGAGACCAAGGACTCTTTTACAGCTGGGCCTGCATATACAGTATCTCACAAAAGTGAGTACACCCCTCACAGTTTTGTAAATATTTGATTATATCTTTTCTTTTGACAACACTGAAGAAATGACACTTTCCTACAATGTAAAGTAGTGAGTGTACAGCTTGTATAACAGTGTAAATTTGCTGTCCCCTCAAAATAACACAACACACAGCCATTAATGTCTAAACAGCTGGCAAAAAAAGTGAGTACACCCCTAAGTGAAAATGTCCAAATTGGGCCCAAAGTGTCAATATTTTGTGTGTCCACCATCATTTTCCAGCACTGCCTTAACGCTTTTGGGCAAGGAGTTCACCAGAGCTTCACAGGTTCACTGTTCTCTTCCACTCCTCCATGACGACATCACGGAGCTGATGGATGTTAGAGACCATGCGCTCCTCCACCTTCCATTTGAGGATGCCCCACAGATGCTCAATAGAGTTTAGATCTGGAGACATGCTTGGCCAGTCCATCACCTTTACCCTCAGCTTCTTTAGCAAGGCAGTGGTGGTCTTGGAGGTGTGTTTGGGGTCATTATCATGTTGGAATACTGCCCTGCGGCCCAGTCTCCGAAGGGAGGGGATCATGCTCTGCTTCAGTATGTCAAAGTACATGTTGGCATTCATGGTTCCCTCAATGAACTGTAGCTCCCCAGCACTCATGCAGCCCCAGACCATGCCACTCCCACCACCATGCTTGACTGTAGGCAAGACGCACTGGTCTTTGTACTCCTCACCTAGTTGCCGCCACACATGCTTGACACCATCTGAACCAAATAAGTTTATCTTGGTCTCATCAGACCACAGGACATGGTTGCAGTAATCCATGTCCTTAGTCTGCTTGTCTTCAGCAAACTGGCTTTCTGAGGTCTGCAATGTCCCTTAGGTGTAGTAACCCAAACAAATGGAGCACACTTGTCTTCACACAGTGGAAACAGTATACAAAATATACACACAGTATACAAAATACATACAGATCTGGAGACCACTCATTTTACTTAATGAGTGACTAATTAGGTGATTACCTGAACCAAATCTAATTTAACGAGGAAAAGTATAAAAACCACTGCTGTGGTCATCACTATCCTCTTGTAATAGGACCAGCTGGATGGCAAAAACAGTGCAAGTAGTACCTCAAAGGTAATTTGAAATGGCAAACAGCAGCTGGGGTGCAGTGCATGGTGAGGACGGCTCAAAACCGGCTCCTAGGGACAGGGCTGAAGTCGTGCAAAGCTAGAAAAAAGCCGTTATCAATGAGAAGCAAAGAAGAGCCAGGCTGAAGTTTGCAAAAGACCATAAGGATTGGACTGTAGAGGAATGGAGTAAGGTCATCTTCTCTGACGAGTCAAATTTTCAGCTTTTCCCAACACCTGGTCGTCTAATGGTTAGACGGAGACCTGGAGAGGCCTACAAGCCACAGTGTCTCACACACACTGTGATATTTGGGTCAAAATTTAGGAGGATCCGTGATGATCTGGGGATGCTTCAGCAAGGCTGGAATCTGGCAGATTTGTCTTTCTGAAGGACGCATGAAACAAGCCAAGTACAAGGTTTTCCTGGAAGAACACCTGCTTCCTTCTGCTCTGACTATGTTCCCCAACTCTGAGAATTGTTTTTTCCAGCAGGACAATGCTCCATGCCACCCAGCCCGGTCAATCAAGGTGTGGATGGAGGACCACCAGATCAAGACCCTGTCATGCCCAGCCCAATCTCCAGACCTGAACCCCATTGAAAACCTCTGGAATTTGATCAAGAGGAAGATGGATAGTAACAAGCCATCAAACAAAGCCGAGCTACTTGAATTTTTGTGCCAGGAGTGGCATAAAGTCACCCAACAGCAATGTGACAAGACTGGTGGAGAGCATGCCAATACGCATGAAAGCTGTGATTAAAAATCAGGGATATTCCACCAAATATTGATTTCTGAACTCTTCCTAAATTAAAACATTAGTATTTTGTTGTTGAAAAATTAATATCTTTTTTTTTCCTTTGCATTATTTGAAGTCTGAAAACAATGCTTATTTTTTGGGGGTATTTTGACCAGTTGTTGTTTTCTACAAATCAATACTCTGAATGACAATATTTGTATTTGGAATTTGGGAGTAATGTTGTCAGTAGGTCATAGAATAAAACAGAAATGTTCATTTTACTCAAACACATACCTATGAATAGTAAAACCAGAGATAAATATAATTTTGTAGTGGTCTCTTAATTTTTTCCAGAGCTGTATGTACACATTTCTCACAAATACATGTAAGACCTCTGAAAATACAAATGATGTAATACAACCCTGTTTTACATACAAGTCATGTGCAATCTGAGCATGCCTGACATACCACTCTGGAGGATTACGTACATCAGATACCCGGTTTTAAAATGGTTACCCAATTTCTCCCACAAATAAGTGTATGTTGCTATAGTTAAATTTACACTCTTCAATGTATGGCGGTTGTGACTGTTTAACCCAGGGACATACAGACCATGCACAAAGCTCTTCAACACATCAATACATGTAGCTTCTTTTAAGTCTTATACCTCAGTGCACAAAATACAAAAGCTTGCAAAAATGCATGTTTTCTGTTTGGACTATTAGAGCTTAAATGGATTCCTTCATGACTATTGTTAAATGTATTGATGTATATTTTTCCAGGAAACTGGCACTTTCTTTGCATATTATTAACCCTGATCTGCACTTGCTACCTGACTGTTACACAATTAGGAATTAGAATACTACAATGAGCAAGTTTTTTACCATAGTGTAAGGGACCACACGCACATTTTATTGCCAGACCACGTAAGCCGAGCCGGCCAAGAAGAGCCAATGTCTCTTACTGACTGAGTGAGTGAGTGAGTGAGTGAGTGAGTGACTGACTGACCCCTGATAAATAGCATAGTGGTTAGAGAAGCAGACTTGTGAACTGTAGGTCCTGAGCTCGCAGGCAAAGTCAAACATGCATTATGAATTATTCTTCGCTGGTTAAAACTGTTTGTATCTACATCATAATATGCCTGAAATAAAACAGATGACAGTTTTATTGCGACTGTTTCTGGTGGATTTTCAAAGTACGCATCCGTGCATGCGTTTTGGGTCAGACAAACACATTTGCTGGCTTAACATACAGTAGTTACGTTATAGTAACCCTTAACTGTTTCTGGCATGGAAAAGTTAATCTTCAGTCTCGCTAGAAATTGCTCGATTCTTATGATTATTCCTAAGAAGTTAGTAGATACTAGTAAGCCTATTACTGGCTAATAAGCTTTTAAAATGGCCAGTGGCAAAAGCCACACAGTTCATACACGCTATGGTGGAGGTAAACTTAAGAAACGTTAGTCAGTTTAACACAATCCTCAATGGAGTCTAGCCACTGCTAAAACGTGTAATGCCGTGGCGTAGTGGTTAAAGACAGTGCCTCTCATGTGGAAGACCTACGTTCGAATATATTGAGAGCAACAACATTTATTAATTATTTCTGGTAGATTCCACAATTCTCTCGTCTTTTCACTTGATGGAAAAGTTAGTAATCGTCGCCTTTATTGATGGTTATTGTATAAATGTCATTCACGAATGAAAGAAAAAAGTTGTTTTGCTATGAAAGAAAAAAATACGTTCTTATGCCATGAAATGAAATAGCTTTGGCAGACTTGCTAACAATTGCTCAATTCTTATGACTACTCCAGTAAGTTAGTAGATACCAGTAAAGCTTATTACTGGCTAATACACTGTTAAAACGGACAGTGGCAAACGCCATACATAGATGCTATTTGTGGTGGAGGTAAACTTAGTAAGAAATGTTAGTCAGTTTAACTGTATCAATGTCATTCACAAATGGCCAATTAACTATTAAAACGGCCAGTGGCAAAAGAGGATTTGTTCAGGATAGAGACAAGAGGCTATAGTAATAAGTAGAACATCCTTAGCTCTGTGGTGTAGTGGTTAACAACACAGCCTTTCATGTGGACAACCCTGGTTCAAATTTTGACATAACAACACTTTCTATTGTGGGCCGGCTGAACGGTATTCCTGGTTTCTTGTTTAGTCATCTGTACAGAGTCCAGTATGTGTCCAATATTTTTACAACTGCATTGCAGACTAATACTTTAAAATAAATACTCCATAAAAGGACCCATGTTTTCCTGATACTGTCAGGCCCTAACAGCCTTCCACCCTTTGATTGCACTCACCTGAGTTATCTTGTCTCACCCCACCAGGTTTCTCCCATCCCCGTTATCCCTTCCTAGTTAAAGGAATGTTTTTCCAAAATTCTTCTCCCCAATTTGTAAGCCTTTATGGTTTTTTTTCCTCAGTTCCTTTATCCAGTTTTGACCTATTGGAGGCATTTTCTTGTGAAGCAAATGTTGAATATACAGAGAATATGATGTCTTCAATAACTTTGTAAATATTTAATTGTTGTAGGCTGCATTTGTGACGATCATCCTCAGCTGTGTAAATTATTCAACCATCTACCCATGTCTGCCTACCTCCTGATGAATCTTTGTCCATACGACTGCTACGGTCCATATATTGAAGCTACACATTATAACATAGTGGGCTGTAGTAAAATGTTTTGATCAACAGTCCTGCTAATACAAAGACTACACAGGCCTGCGATATCTAGCAGTTAACTGTAACGTTGCGAGACAGTTCGAAAGTCAGCGTTCCACTGAGCTGACTGTATCAAAACCAGAAGGAGATGGATATCAACATGAAGGTTGGGTAATTTAAATGTAATCTGTTACAGTTACAAGTTACCTGTCCACATTTGTAATCAGTAACATAGGTTTTTGATTACTTAAACTCATAACATAGGTAACATAATACTGAATTACTTTTGGATTACATTAATATTAAGAGGCATTAGAAGACTATAACCAATAGAAAACCTTTTTCTGGATCAGTCAATGTTAGAGTGTACATAGCTGGCCAAAAACGAAATTAGCATTTTACCTTATGGGGAGTGGTGGGCCGTCAGGGCCAGCATGGCTTCTCTGCTGGCCTAAAGATTGTCAGAATCAGATAATTATATTTTTAATATTTTATTATTTTACTTTTATTTTTTCATAAACCCATATGTATTTTACAAAGTTCATTCCCATCAGTCTATTGACGACAAATTCAATGCTACTCTCTCCCTCAGTTGTGCTGCTTTTAGTGCAGCTCATCGAAATAAAAGCATCCAATCAGATTTTTCAACTGTGTTGTCTCCAGGGAAACTGGAGGCCTTCAGAATTTCGAGTGAATGCCCACTGTTGTTGAAGGGAACAGGACTATGTTGTTGATTGTCATATTAATTATCCAATCAGATTTTGAGTTTGCCATGTTGGGCACATTCTTTGACACACCGGTTCCTTCTAGCTGGCCTAGCCTTACGTCAGCCTTTGTCATGTTGCTGATAGGAGTGGCAGTTAGCTAACTGAAGAAACCTAGCTGACAGCTGACCTAGCATTATCTCTGGTTGTTTGAAACTTTTGGTTTATAGCTGTGGTGCTTTAGATTTGTTGTTTAGATTTTTTCTTTTGGCAGAATGGCAGATTTGGTGGCGAATTTACTAAAAAAACAAGTACTTTTCAAAAAAAGAAAGGGGGATGGAATTTGTTTTCAAACAATAAGCAGCTTTGGTAAGTTTCATGGATTTTTATGTATTTTTACTAGCAGGGCCTGCGCCATGAGGGGTCTTAAGGGGGCTTTGTATTCAGTTGTGTTTAGCACTGAAACACAGCGGGAGGAGATCGATAAACAGACAAACTAAATCCTGGCGCTGGGCCTGTAAATAGCTATTTATTATTATTGCTTGCTTTACATCATTGCTGCTGGTGGTGAGCATGTTCAGTTTCAGTGGCCTAGCTGGCTGTGCCTTTGCATGGTAGCATACGTGTGTGTTTAGGTCCAGCAGCTTGGCTGGAATCACTGGGGAAGCCTGAATCCTGATTGTGTTGTTCCTCCCGGCATTTTTGCTTGCTTCTTGGTCATATAAATAAATGTGACTGGTTGTTGTGAGTTTGTTCTTGTTCATTCGATGAGGACATTGATTTGGGGTATGCCATGGCTATGTGTGATGCAGCATCCTGTCATAATGCGTTATATTGGTACAGTGCACTCACCATGTTCCGTACACTCACGGTATTCCGTATAGTTAACCTAGTGTATGTCAATAAAAAATAAAGTTAGTCAATAAAAAATAAAGTTAAACATGATTTGAATACTCAAATTAACACCGTTAGTTACATGACAAGCGCAGTACGGAATATCGTGACCTCTCAGGGTATACCTTACAGTGTCGGAGGGTCCAGTTTTTCAGATTTTTCTCAAATACCATTGGTCTATTTCCATGTCAATTAAGTATTGAAAGGTTCCCCAGTTACAGCCCTGTATTTTAATGATTACACATTAACTATAGTTAGGTTGGTTGTCATTGTAGCCTCTTTTGAATGCCGTAGTTGGGGTAAATCCATACGGAACACAGTAAGTGCACTGTACATTCTTGATGGTTTCAGTCACAGTGTATTCATGTCGTGTCAGCTGGTGTATTGTAAGTCTCATAGGTGTTGAGCCTAGTGTTAAATCAGTTTATTCCACTCCATAAAGGTCATTGTCACTGTTTATATGGGGTGGCTATGTTGAATGTCAATAGACTATAGCCCTATAGTGTCATATGGTGACATTACTAGAATGCGGTTTAATTACGGGAAAATAGTGCTGAAGGCCTAGGTGTAAAATGTACGACACAGCTTATGGGTTATGTTGGAAAGGGTTTGTAAACCATTGCTTTCTACTTCAATAAGATTGTGCTACATCTCTACAATACACGCTAAATGTCTGTCAGATATTCAGTCATTCCAATTAATCCAATAACCCTTGATCTTGCAGAATCTCTCTTTTTATCTGAACAAAATCTAAGGATTTGTTAACCTATTATGTTATTTGTGTTTTTGTGTTGTATTCGTTTATTGCTTCAATACATTGAAAAATGAACGGCAATTTCTCGAAAAGGTTATTGACATTATTGTAAATAAAATCCAAGATATCCGTAGTTTTTCGCGCCTACACTACATCTGCAGTAGTCAGATGTTTTGCTGCACAACCACCAACATTGTCAAAACCTTGCAGAAACCCCTGGCACGTGAATGCAAGTTCGCAATCATGAACAAACACCTGCAAACAAATTACCCGCGCGAAAGTAACCTGCAATTATTAGGGTCACCAGTGATGGATTTTCAAAAGCAAATTAAAGAAACAAACTGTGATTATACACCCGCACTCTTAGCTTAAATTCGATGTTGTCAATAGCCAATGATAACCAATGAATGCAATTTTCTGAGATGCAAAGCAAGCAGAATCACATGGTCTACCTGTATGGAGTTGAGGTGGCTGCATCAAATACAAATCATTATCCTTAGGCAGAGTGCTTCCTGACAAACCCTTTCTCCTCAAATATCGTGATAAATTCCATATGTTTTATCTTGAAGGCAGCGCCATATTAAAGCCATCTAACAAATAGTTGCCAAATATTCTAAACAATTCCTGTCTGAAATGATATAAAAACAGGTAGGCCTATTACCTATGATTGTTCTGAGAAAGATGCATTGATAGTAGATAACTAAATCACATTTTATATGGATCGGCTAATACCGGAGATATATTCTATTTTAACCAACAAAACCGGAGAAAATTAAACTAACGATCCATCGGTCACTAATCTGGTTATGCGCGCTCATTTTGCGCGCATGATTATCACACACAACTGAGGCGCATAATTGTTATTTGGGTTCAAATTACGATGTTTTTAAATCAAGCAGAAGGCCCAGCAAGTTGGAGCTTGGGAAAGTTAAAACCATGGCTTTTATCATTAAAACATTTTATGAAATAGCCCAAACTATGAATACATATGAATTAATTACATTCAAGATGTAGGTATGTAGTTGTTACCTGGTTACAGGCCACCCATGATGAATTCCAATTTGCCCAAATGGAACGTCATAATATGTCCGATGACATCATAATGTCATATAAGCTATAAGATGTGCAAAACAACCCATATTTTACAGAAACACTAAAATGGGAGGATTGTGCTGTTGTATGAAGGTACATGTCTAGCTTGGATTTCAAGTATCTATTTCTTACCTCAACAGTTAAACTTGTTTTTTTGATTATGCATATTTGTGTCCCAACTGTTATGGTACCTTATACCCTTAACTCATGTGCACCACTTTTGACCAGAAATCTAGTGGCTAATAGTGTGCATTGGGACATAAGGTTGTAACTGTATGGTTAGAATGGTTTAATTTGAGTTAATCTGTCTATGTGCTATGAGTTTGCTGGTAAGGAAGAATGAAATAGCATCAGGCCATTAGTTATTTCTTTTAAAGTTCAGATCATAGTTTGACATTTGCTACAAGTTAATAAGTAAAGCAAAAAAATACAAATATGTAATTCTTTTGTAATATTCTACAATGTTTTTGAAAACAGAAAAAGAAGAAACGTATTTGTTTACCTATTCCACCTGAAGTGCTGCCATCAGATGCAAGTTTGGTGCCTGCACCTGTTTTGGGAGACGAGAAGAAGAATGACAGGAATCGAATCCAATGTGATTCGTTTTTCCTTCCTTCCTCTTTGGAGCCATCTTTGACAGCACTTGCCCTGTTATCTGGCGGAACTCCACCCCTCTCAAACCCTGGATCCCCTGCCAAATCACCCTCTAATCTGTCCTCCAGATTCCTCTCCATCTCCTCCCTCCACCTGTCTTCAGAGGAAGGATCACAGCCCTCTCCCCCTGTGAGAGTGTCTTGTGTTTCCCTGACTGACTCCACCCAGTCATCTTCTGACTCCACTCAGACATCTTCTAACCCCACCCACTCTTCCTCTGATCCCCCATTTTCATCATTAGACTCCACCCACTCATCTTCTGCCACTCCCCCTGATCTTCCCTGCCCTCCCTCCCCAGTACACTTCTCCCCTTCTGCCCCCAGGTGCTGTTCTCCCAAGCCCCTGGACCACCATGGAGAGACCTTGAAAGACATTGAGAACACCAGGTACTGTCTGATATAACACTACCTGCCAATATTTAAATGAGAAAGTCAATTATAAGGATTAGTTAATACATATGTCTGTCTTTGCAGCCATCTCAAGAGCTTGCCAATCAAAGAGGTGGGAGCAGTTCTTCCACAGGAGAAGACAGTGGTGCCTCAAATTGTTGCAACTGCAGGTCTGTAAACAGTTGACATTTGTTGGTGTTATTTTCCTCCAATTTTACAAAGCAACTCTGTTGACACAGTGTCTCTGTCTCTCTCTGTAGAGGCCTCCATTGACCTGAGA
>JACXGI010019322.1:0-12300 GCA_016801175.1 Esox masquinongy
GTTAACAGAGGAGACACACTGAGACAGAGCTGGTTAACAGAGGAGACACACTGAGACAGCGCTGGTTCACAGAAGAGACATATTAAGACAGAGCATCATCTTTAGGGCACTGAGCTAGTTACCCAGCAGTCTTTAGGCCTGGGGCCACGGGGACGGGGGAAAGAAAGAAATAAAAAGATAGAGAAAGATGGGGAGCGAGAGAAAGGGATAGAGGAGATAGAGGAGGCGAACAGAAAAAGAGAGGGAAAGAGAAATATGAGAGAAAAAGAAGGAAGGAGAGAAAAAGAGAGTGGGAAAGAGAGAGGGAGAGGAAAGAAATAAATAGAGGGAGAGAGGGGGAGAGACAGGGGAAGAAATAGAAAGAGAGGGTGAGAAAGAGAAGATCAATAGAAGAGCAGATGGAAGACAAAAAGGGGAGAATAGTCATTTTCGCTTTAGAGACATTCCCCTGTAGAGTCATGAAATCAAAATCTGAACTTTAAAATTGATAAGGATTGATTTCGCTGACACGGGATCATAACATACAGCCGTTCTGAGACCAGAGGCATTGGCCTGCAGATGCAGAGACACATAAAGGAGAAAAGAGAAGCTGTAAATCTGACTCTAACACACCAATTAGCCTGTGACTGGTTTAGGATACATAATGGGAAATCTTTAGAGTTTCATCAAATGGTATTACACACCACTGTTAAACCTGAAGCTGAGCCAAAGAAGACGGATGCTAAAATAAACTTGTTTGGACAGATGGATTGGACAAAATGCTTAACAAAGTTCATTATTTTCTCTCGCGGATCTATTGTACAACCAAGTACTGGTTGTTTTATAATGATTTGTTTTTCAGTGTTGATAAGTAATTATATAATGTAAAAATAGAAATGCTTAAAACACCATTAGTATCTAATGTTAGCTGACACTCTAATGTTAGCTGACACTCAGAGTGACTTACAAACGTTATTGCATATATTTAGTACCGAGCATTTTTATTTCATTTTATTTTTTTGTTCTGGGGGATTAGTGAGCCCATTGCAATGTAGGGATGATTAGGTGGCTGTGACGATGCAGGGGCCAGATTGGAAATACAGCCAGGACAATGGGGTCAACACCCCGGGTAATATACCATGGGATCTTTAGATACCATGGAGTAAGTGCAACCATTTACCATCCCATCAGAAAGACAGCACTCCTCTAAACTGGACAGTGTCCCCTTCCCTGCCCTGGGGCAATGCAATTTAATATTCACACCAGAGAGGAGAGTGCCCCCTACTGGCCCTCCAACATCACTTCCAGCAGCATCTTGTCTCCCAATCATTCTGAGGTGAACCAGCCGTGGGATGCAGGGTGATATGCTGCTGGCTAATGAAACCATGAAATATTGCACACAAAACCTGATAACTAGTGGTGTGAGAGTTTCTCAATAGACACCCGAACAGAAACTGTATTAAAACAGAATGAAGGGAGTCTGGTATTTCAGTGTGAATACTGATGCATAATTTTAGGAGTGCATTGAAAACACTTTTTTGGTTTTCAGTGCATGTCAAAAGCATTATATAAACAAGTCAAGCATCTGTCATAAAATCAAATAGTTCAAGGTAAATTCTTTAGCCATGCATTGAGTAATAATAATTGAGCCTTTGGAGAATTTGTTTCATTCTACTTCTATTTTTTAAATTCTTCATACAGACAGATTAGAAACAGATGAGAGTGAAGGACTGAATGTGGAACAGGTGGAAGTGGGGAGTGAACCCTCGGTTTCTAGGGCAGTAAGATGGTACATTTTATTGAAATTGAATCTGAAATGTACAGCTGTGCTCCAAAGTTTGCATACCCTTGGAGAATTGATAATATATGTACCATTTGTAAAGAAAAAATGAGTGAGCAGGCAAAACACGTCTTTTATTTCTTGTGGGATTCACATTCAACTGTAGGTCATAACAGAATGGCACAATCATAAAACAAAACATGGTAACAAAGAAAAAAATGCCCCCTGTTCAAAAGTCTGCATACTGCATACTTAATACCGTGTATTGCCCCCTTTAGCATCAATGATAGCGTGCAGTCTTTTGTAATAGTTGTCTATGAGGACCCGATATAGCTGCCCATTGGTCTTGGCAAAATGCCTCCAGGTCATGCAAAGTCTTTGGTCGTCTTGCATGAACCGCATGTTTGAGATCTCCCCAGAGTGGCTCGATGATATTAAAGTCAGGAGACTGTGATGGCCACTCCAGGACCTTCACCTTTTTCTGCTGTAACCACTGGAGGGTCAACTTGGCCTTGTGCTTAGGGTCATTGTTGTGCTGGAAAGTCCAAGAGCGTCCCATGCGCAGCTTTCGTGCAGAAGAATGCAAATTGTCTGCCAGTATTTTCTGATAACATGCTGCATTCATCTTGCCATCAATTTTCACAAGATTCCCCATGCCTTTAGTGCTCACATACCCCCAATACATCAGTGAGGCACTACCATGCTTCACAGTGGGGATGGTATTCTGTTCACTAAAGGCCTTGTTGACACCTCTCCAAACATAGCGCTTATGGTTGTGACCATAAAGCTCTATTTTGGTCTCGTCACTCCAAATTACAGTGTGCCAGAAGCTGTGAGGCGTGTCAAGCTGTTGTCGGGCATATTGTAACCAGGCTTTTTTGTGGCATTGGCACAGTAAAGGCTTCTTTCTGGCAACTCGACCATGCAGGTCATTTTTGTTCAAGTATTCTCGTATTGTGCTTGTGACGGCTGCTCCGCGTGGCACTGCGTGCACTCTCCCTCTCCAGCGCTCCACCTCGCCGGTGTTCTAACCGCCGGCTGGAGCAGAAGGTAGCAGCGCACCCAACACACCCAACACACCCTCACACCCAACACACCCAACACACCCTCACACTTGTTTTGAGTTAGTTATCATGATGTCTATTTAGGTTCCTCGTTTTCACCTGCACCTCACAGGTTATTGTGTCTATGTCAGTTTTGAGACCGTGTGGTGCCGTAAGCTTTTCCATAAAGACAAGAAACGTAATTCTTTGTGTCGGTGTTGTTTTGTTACTTTTGTTTTTGCCTCTCCTTTGCCCTCACACCTCACCTGACCATAAAGTTCTATTTTGGTCTTGTCACTCCAAATTACAGTGTGCCAGAAGCCGTGAGGCTTGTCAAGGTGTTGTCGGGCATATTGTAACCAGGCTTTTTTGTGGCATTTTTGATTGCCATTTTCACCTGTGTGTGTCACCTTGTGTTTCTGTAACAAGGCCAAACATTCAAGGGTATGTAAAATTTTGATCAGGGCCATTTGGGTGATTTCTGTTGTATTTATGATTTAAAAAGGAGCCAAACAACTGTGTGATAATAAATGGCTTTATATGACCACAATCCTTAAATAAAATAGTTTTTTTGCATGATCAGTCATATTTTTAAAATCAATGCCAAAATTTCACAATTTCTGCAACTGTACTCAGCCACACTGTAAAAAACAACTCTATGGTCAATTGAAATTCACTCAAAGAACATCAACATCTATAATGATTGAAAAATGAAGGTTACACTTCATTTGCATGGTCAAGACTACTCTACAGATATGAAGATACTCTACCGGTATTTGTTCAATCAACAGATATACATAGGATTAATTTGTTGCAAACAAAAGATAGTGAACTCATTCAAAGTTTGTTTTTATCTCTTTCCTATCTTGCCATGTGGATCAGTATTTAGAGAATTTAGGGTAATACAGTTTTTCAAAACTTAAAACACATTTCCTGAATATATACTTCATTTTCTGAAAACTATAAAAACACTTCTCAAAACTCACACCATATTGACCAAACCCCAGAATTCTCACACAAAATTAAACATTATGCTCAAAACCATAGTATCCTAAAAATTAAACTTGCAAAAGTCACACAAAAGCATCAAACACATTGACACTAATGAATACCCGATGCACACTGGTGAGAGGAATTTAAAACACTTTTACAGAAAGGTATTATTAAATCAATAACCATAAGGTGTTCAAGAATGCCTCCTGTGAATTTTTGTACTTTGCATGATATTTTATACTTTGCATGTAAATTAGGCCCGCTACTTTAAACTGGTGGCTCAATTCTACAAAAAGTGTATTTTACAGAATATGAATACAGGTCTCAAGTTATAATGTAATGTAATGTTCCTGTACTGTCCTGCGTGTGCCAATGAATACAGATTCAGAGTAAAGAAAACAGAGTGGTCAGCACAATAGTGAGATAAGTTTACAGTAAGACAACCTATTTTCATTTTCTGAAAATCCAGAGAATTGATGCAACATTGAAACATACTTTCAGCCAGGCTCCCCTCAAAGTCATATCATTTAACACAACATGGTCGAGTACAGTGTCACAAATCTCATTAGACATCATTGTTCTTCTTCCTCTTTCTCTACCTCGTCTTCCTCATTCTTACTCTTCCTCTCTCTCTGATGTTCTGAAACACAGAGGAGCTTACCTGTGGCCTGTTTGCAAGCATTCTGGTTGCTTGTTAAATGTTTTAGCTTGTAAGTCTTTCCACCTCAAAAACTGTTCTTTGAGAGAGTTATAATTGCAGTTTGGCTATTGAATGGCAGTGTTTTCTTGTATGACAGGTCTGCTTTGCAAAAATAGTTATTTGTAGAGTTTTGCAAAATAAAGTGTGAATGGAAATGTGTATGAATACAGATGAACATTGCTTATGGTTTGGGA
The DNA here is from genome assembly GCA_016801175.1 of Esox masquinongy. Classification (NCBI taxonomy): domain Eukaryota; kingdom Metazoa; phylum Chordata; class Actinopteri; order Esociformes; family Esocidae; genus Esox; species Esox masquinongy. Next base: position 4,690 of record JACXGI010019322.1, read on the forward strand.
TGAATGGTCTTCAGGAGTTAAACAAAATGGTTTTGTGCATATTGTTCATAGAACAGGTGTGTTAGTGATTGTGTACAACAGTCCCTGACTCTGATCATCTTCTAAGAGTGAGTGATAAACTGAAAACCTGGAGTAGTGAATCTACAAGCCTCTTGTTCACAGTTTGTCTGGCATTGGGGGCTTATTGCTGTCAAGATTGATTGAGACTTGTAAAAGTGTGCTTTAAATAATGTACATTTGAGACTGCTAAACATAAGGATGAATAGTATTTCATGATACATTAAAAATGAAATATAGTTGCCACTGCAACTAGATTTGATAGCTGCTTTTGCTTGAGTGCTGCGAGGGTGATGAGAACGTCCGGAATCATTGATGAAAAGCAGACCAAACGCTCTGTATAGTTTATGTCTTGGTTAAAGCCGTGTCTAACAAAGCATTCAATTATGTTTGTTTAGCAGAGCTTGTTTGAGTCTTTAAAGCTTTGTCTATTGTAATATTGAATAATCACTTCATTACATTACATTTTTCACCATGTGTCCAATCATCAGTTCTAGGCCTGATATTTCCCAGAGGACATGAAAGATTCGTTGGTCAGAGCTCTAAACGCTGGATATGAATCCTGCCAGTGAACTCCTTGCTGCCAGCCGTTCAAACGAATTTCAGTCAGTAAAAAGTCTTGTTAAAAAAGCACATCACTATTAGTTATTACTGGTGGATGGAGCACCTGCTAAAGTGGGTGTAATTGGTCAAATTATCTAATACATGAATCTGTTTTAAAGAATAAAATACAAGAAAGAGTTATCTAAATGGACAGTAAATAAAACCTGAAACTTGAAATACCAAAATGGTGTTTTAAACCTTTTCTATTATTGCTATTTAAGGGGTGTTATAACAAATTATGGGATAATACAAAACCTCCCACAATGATGTGTTTCAAAATCCCAGCAAGATTTCCTCTTCATTAAGTTGCTGGGAGCTCAGTTGCAAGTTCGTTGATGTTTTTGAAAAAACTTCATGAATTTTGCCCTTTGCATGATATTAACGTATCAAGTGTACAGAAATGATCAAGTGTGCACAAATACAACAATTGTTCATTTCGTTGGGGTTGCAACCAACCAACATTTGAAATTCAGCCCAAGAAGTCAAGAGGGGAAAAGTATGCGTTTTAAACAGTGTAACAGGGAGAGACACAGGGAAATGACACCAGATGAGGGTTTAGGGCCCTGGAGGTGTTTTATTAACAAAAAGGTAATCGTGAAGGGAGGAGGTGAGGTAGTAATGAAACTCAAACACACCGCTGTGACAGGGAGGCGGGGTCATCTCTGGGGTCCGTGGGAGTTTGGGAGGAATGGGCTCGGGTGGTCGTCTCTCCTGTGGCCCCTCCACACTTCTCCTCCATACCGTTTTACTCCCTCTCGGGGTCCTGAGTCGCTGGGACCGAGTGAAGGTGAGGGCAGTATGGTCAAGGTGAGGGCAGTACGGTCAAGGTGAGGGCAGTATGGTCAAGGTGAGGGCAGTATGGTCAAGGTGAGGGCAGTATGGTCAAGGTGAGGGCAGTATGGTCAAGGTGAGGGCAGTATGGTCAAGGTGAGGGCAGTATGGTCAAGGTGAGGGCAGTATGGTCAAGGTGAGGGCAGTATGGTCAAGGTGAGGGCAGTATGGACAAGGTGAGGGCAGTATGGACAAGGTGAGAGCAATGTGATCAAGGTGCGGGCAGTATGGTTAGGGTGAGGGCAGTATGATCAAGGTGAGGGCAGTATGGTCAAGTGTCACTGATTTCATTAGAGATAATTGTTCTTCTTCCTCTTACTCTCCCTGGTTATTGAATGGCGGTGTTCACAACATGGTGAAAATTGTGCTTTACAAAGAGAGCTGTTCAGGGTTGAGGTTAATGGTCTTTCTTCGGGAATTTAGCACAATCGTTTTGAGTAAATTGTTCATAGAACCAGTTTTAGTGTGTTTTGTAGCAACTGGAAATAATTTGAGAACAGTTATCTCACATTCTGATAAAATACCAACCATATTTGTATGTCATATTTAAATATTTCCATCAGAAGTCAAATTATTGCACCTGGACATGATCAGAAAAGAAGATGAATACATTTACATTTTTGACATCCCAGTGGTAGTCAACACTTCTGCATTCTTCTTCAGTTACTGATTTGGGGAAGAAGTTACAAAAGCTAATGTTAGCTGCTAATGTTTGCTAGAAAAACATAGGTTTCTTGCTAATGTGTGGACAAGGTATGTTTTAATTTCAAAAAGATTATAAGGATCTCCCAACAGTAACATAAAAAGAATCACCATTTTAACAATTTAACCTCTCCACAGACCTTTTGAATTCTTGATTTTCTTTATTTGCAGCGATCACGTAGCTTGGATGGAAGGATGGGTGAAACAAAGACGAGGAGCAGTTATAGTTATCTACTCTGCTGTCTATTGGTCTATATATCTCCCAGCTTGTTTACTAGCTGTAATCATGTTTTAGTTACTGATGATTTGCCTTTGTCTTTGAAGTTTCTGTGACATATCAGTGAGCTAATTAAATACAGTCCATGGCCTGTAACTCAGTTGTCAACCGCATCCGCATGGACATCATCCAAAGTCACTGACAGTACTTTTAGATTCTTCCTATCTGACCTTTAATGTGTATTGATCCCTACTAACCAGAATGGTATGAAGAGCTTGGTATGAACCAAATGGACTGACGATAGTTGTTTTCTCTGCATCAGGTCATCATTGACACTTGATAACCCAGGAGACATGTCGACCACGTGTCAACCACTTCCCATGATTGCCTGACCTTAGTGTGGGTTGATTCAATTGAAATAGCATATAATAAGAATATACATTTGAAAAAGCAAAATCCCATTTTACCCATTTTTACCTATTTTACCTACTTTTAAAACAACTTTTTTGGGTGCAGACCCTTGATTCTGAACAGACATCTCTGTCATTAGTTTCTCCTCTTTCTCCCAGTCTTGTCACTGACACTCCAGCCTTGTCACTGTCTTGGGGAGTAAATGATGTAATCCCACTGCTCATATACATTGAATAATGGGCACTATGAAAACACGATTTCTACAATGTCAACCTCTCTCAACCAATGCAGTGGTGTCTGGGGACAACCAAGTGTCTTTTCAACCTCTCCAAGTAGGGTAATTCCACTGTTATTATTACACAATTTCCACAATGTCAACCTCTCCCAACCAATGTGGTCGTGTCAGGGGACATTCAGGGGACATTGCAAAGATTTAGTCACTGGATAGACATTTGATTTTGTAATTCAGTCATACATTATTAGAGAACCCCCGACTCATATAGATAGGTTAACTGCGGCTTTTCGAAGATGCAAACCAATATGACAATATAACAATGTGAACTAAAGCCTAATAAATACGGTATATATATATATATATATATATATATATATACTTATATATATTATTCCTTTCAATGGATATAAAAAAATGATGATGCCATGGTCTAACGACGTTTGTACCACGTTTTGTTTCTTGCGCATTACTCTGACGAGATCAATGTGACATAATCAATGTGATGTAGCCCACACCATTTCTAATAGATTAATTATTCCAAACATAAACATAGCCTTATTTTTGCAATATTAAAACACGCAATGTGATTTTCAATGTGTTTCTTTGCTGGGTTAGAACCCAGTTATCTAAATCTATTTTATAATATGCAAAGATTAAAATATTTTGCTTTTCCAAGCTCATCCAATTAATAATTCCAGCAACTTCTTGGTTTGACATGTACTGAGAATGTGGGACCTTATACAGACAGGTGTGTGTCTTTCTAAATCATGTCCAACACATTGATGCAGTTGGGCTCTAATAAAGTTCTACAAACATCTCGAGGATGATTGATTGTAATAACAAAGGTTCTGTCTATAACAGAATTCTTTGAGACTTCTAGCTTGATTTAGCTCACAAGTAACCAAGCTGCCACAAGGAGTCGCTAGAACATGATAAGACACGACAACACAATCACATTACTGACCTCCAAACCCGAACAGTGCTGGCCAACTGCATCCTCCTCTGGGCTAATCCACTTGCTAGATTTGAACCTGATCTTTCAATAACATAGCTAACTGCAAGGCTGTGACTTGAATGCATTCAGGGTTACCCATGTTCTTGCACTTCAGCTTCCACATGGAGAATAAATTGTACCTACTGATAATTTCAATCCAAACTAAAATGGATTAAAATTATTTAGTTTCAATAATTTTCTTTGCTTTTTACTGTCTGTTAATGAGTGGGTGTTAACTGATTTGGGTTTTGGGGTTATCACTTCAATTGCTATAGTGGTGGTCTTCATCGTTGTTTACAACATTCACTGAAAGTAGCTAGGAAGTTTAATATTTTGGACACAGTAATTGCATAGTAACTGTCCTATAACTGGAGTTGTACTGCAAAATACTTACATTACAGTTGTTTATCCCTTTTATACCAGAGGCTGTAATTGAACATAATTGCAGCAAGAAATGTATTTAGTTGCCAGTAGAAATGTGACAACATCGATTAAAGTAGCTAGAAAGCTTATTGACTAGCCACAACTGCCTTGGTAACCAAACAAACAGATTTACATAAGTTGGCTGGCCAAACAATCATTCTGCATTTACATGCCATTATGAAAATCATATTCAATAATGCTATTAATGTTTTCAATTTGCCTTTGCTTTGAAAAGCTGATGAAAAAAGTGAAAATTTAGGCCCTTCAAGCCAATCAAGAAACAACAATTTATGAATTGAATTCATGAATATTCAGTAATATTCAGAATTAATTACAATTCAATTTAAATCAGTGTGGAGCTAGAGTGAAAAACATGATTAGGCTAAAGGGAACTCACAGCTAATTCCTCCCTAAATAGTGAGATGAGTGATTGTGGGGAATGAACAGGGAGGTCCTGATCATTGTAAGCTAACATTGTACTGTATGCTGTAGAAGCCAGATGGTAGCTCATAAATCCAACACCAGGCTCTGACACATATTAGCATTTAGTTAGCAGCCCCAGCTTGCACAGCCATTTAGGTAATATCTCCATTGGATCACTTTGGAAATGGTGATTGAGTGAGTTTGGGATTTGTAGACACTGGTCCGTGTTCACCTCAGTGTTGGAAATATTGATTTATAGTTAATATTGTAAAACCCAAATTGTCATTTTTAATCCTACCCTCAGTTCTTTTTATTTCATTTACCTTTTATTTAGTCAAGTTAATCACTGAAAATGAATTCCAGTTTTCAACAAGCCCACGGTAGGAAGCTGAGTGAAGGTGGTAGAGACAACAGTGTCTATGTATAAGGACGGATAGGGACTGCCGCAGCTCAGAGACTGACGGTCTCCCTGACAGCGAGGGAAGATGCTGCCTACATTGATTTAATGGTACACCTTGTCCCACCGAGTTCAATCTTCGCAGCGAACCCTTTTTTTCATTTAGGCGAGCGAGGCGAACTATGAGCAGACTGATTTTTCTTTCTCCGTCAGTGTTTTGGCCTCCACCACTGGAGTGTTTTATGTGGAGGAACCAAACGCAAAGGACCAAGGTTGAGATGTCCTGTTCCACAGGCTAACCTCCTGGCAGAGAAGTGCTTCTCTTTCTGGACATTAGTTTAAAAGGGCAAAATCAGCTCTGTCCCCAGCAGCCTGCCTGGGTTGTTGATCCTATAGCAATAAGTTGAGTGTCGACTGGCAATGCCTTTCAAACGTGTACTCACAGTCTCGTGTTAGACACCTCCACGACTCCACTTGCATCTGTCTCATGTCTCGCAAAGGCTTATGGGAAGGTTTGAAGTAAGTTTGGCCACAACATGCTGTGATAACATGAAAAATTATTACGTTGCTGATTGAACCCCATTTGTTGGCCGAACCCCATTTATGCCTCCAAACAGTCTGAGTGAATCTAAGCTAATAACAATAAATCTGTCAGCAGTGTGGGGGTATTTTTCCCTGCGCCGTCTAGCAAAAGAGCTGTGTGCTTCAACAAGCAGAATTTCCGAAGATTGACAACGTGCCTGAAAGCTAGCTCCTAACTATCATTTACACCTGTTGTACACACTCAGTGAACTTATACCACCCATATATTAGGTTGCAGTGTGTACAAGGAATATTGAAGTGGTCATGGTGTGAGTGTGGTTTCACCATCCTGGAAGGGACAAACAATCCCTGCAAGGATCAAAACAAACCTGTTTTGGAACCTGGCGTGGACGTTTTGACTGGAATAAAACATGGAACCTGGCGTGGACGTTTTGACTGGAATAAAACATGGAACCTGGTGTGGACGTTTTGCTGATCCCGGTTAGAAAAAGGGCTATTTCTGTCTCATGGGTTTACAGTAGAAGTCCTTAGTGGGGATAGTGTAAAAATTAGGGTCAGGAGTTAGTTTTAGGTTAAGGGTTAGGGTTAGGTTAAGGGTTAACATTAGGGCAAGCCTTTTGGCTCAAGATGTTTTTTAATTCAGTTAAGGGCCACATAATATTCATGCATTTTTTTAATGAAAATCAATTTGGGAATAATGAAAAATGGGATAGTTATTTAAAAAAGTATAATTTGGGCAGAACGTCTATGTAGTTTGAAACATTTAAGAGGGGCCTACTTTATTTTAAACTATAGTTAATAATGATTTTGGCAGGGTTGATTCAGCTAACAGTCCTAGTTTGCCCACCCTGGGTTAGTAAAGGAACGTTTAATATTGGAACGAGAATAATGCCCCACAAGGATAGTAAAACTTAAAATGTGTGTGTGCGTGTGTGAGTGTGTGTGTGTGTGTGTGTGAGGGAGAGTGGGTTAATTGTGGCGAACAGCTGATGAAGACCATTTCAGCTCTTATATGGTAGAAAGGACGGGCTGCTCCAACACAATCTGCCATGCTAGTCTGTTTTATAATGACGAGTGTGTGTCTGTGTGTCTGTGTGTGTGTGTGTGTGTGTGTGTGTGTGTGTGTGTGTCTGTGTGTCTGTGTGTCTGTGTGTGAGTTAAAAAGTGACAGCAAAAGACAGACTGTGTGTATTAAGGGCAGGTGACCAAGCCAAGCATGTGTGTGTGTGTGTGTGTGTGTGTGTGTGTGTGTGTACATGAATGGGTAGAGAGCTGACTGGACACAAACTAACTTCAGAGTGCACAGTCCTCCTCACACAGCATGTTCACGCACCACTTTTAGGAACGCTTAAAGTCTCAGTAAGCAATTTGTACTGGGAACACCCGGGGTGGTGATGGGAAAGATTGTGTGACCAGCCTTAACCCCATGACCTCCGCAAGATGGATGACGGATCTGTTTACTGTTTCCCGAGGTGGTTGAGGAGACCGATGTGTGGTGTATCCTACACCACGGCCTGAAAACACACACATTAGTACGTTATGTGAGAGTGGATGTCCCTGTTATCAAGCTCCAGTGGATCAGCTTTCATCTGGGAGCTAAAGGTTAGACTGATGTGTTGCTACTTACAGTAACACACTGAAACTCCTAAACTGTAACATTACCGAGATGTCTATCAATCACATGCTCTGTGACAACAGTTCACTCTGTTGGTTCTCATTTTACATCTAGCTAGGGAAATAAATAGGGAGAGAGACAGCATTAATATGTCATCCCC
>JACXGI010019323.1:0-12243 GCA_016801175.1 Esox masquinongy
GGTCCAGAGGGTTAGAGTTAGAGGGTCCAGAGGGTTAGAGTTAGAGGGTCCAGAGGGTTAGAGTTAGAGGGTCCAGAGGGTTAGAGTTAGAGGGTCCAGAGGGTTCGAGTAAGAAGGTACATGGGAATAGAGTTTCTATTCTTATGAGAACTTTTTTGGGATCACATTTGATTTCTATAAAACATTCTATCCTTTCTATCCCATAACCCTAATCTTAACCCCATGCCTAAAAAGGCAATACATATATAACCGAGTACCGGCAAAATGTCCTCACAAGTCATGATTTGCCTTTAGTTTCTTTTTAACAGTTTCACGTTGTAATGGTCATATGCATGGTGAGGCAAACAACACGAGGAAAACTACGCAACAAAATTCTTAGTTGCAGCCTGTCATACACTATAATGCTTGCAATTATTAATAAATGTTTAGATAACAACATCCCCACAGTGACCATATGCCTAGCCTAGCTTAATCAAAAGCTTTTAAGAAGCTATAAAAGCAATGTAATTTGCCCTGTGCAAGATGTCAGAGGTGCTGCTTTCAAAGAGAAGGAAACAAATGTGTCTGCTCATTAAAAATGTTCAAAGAGTCAGTACCGGACTAGGATCACATCCTAGTATACCAGCTATCCCGCTCGTTGGATGTGATGAGTCAAATAACACTGAACCATGCATGATAGCATCTGCAGTTCTGGCTGACCATTTGCCTTCTGTAGCTGATGTGCGTAAAATCTAAACAGGGTAACATCTGCAATACTGTAGAGCCAGACAGAATACCAGGGTTCACACATAATCAAATTGTCCTTGGTTTACCATCCTTGTCTGCGCAAGTATAGTAAAATATAGACAAACACACACACACACACACACACCTGCATTCTATTCAGCAGCTGTTATTAGTAGAATAAACAAACTGGAAGAGCATAAGGCGAATAGGACAAATGTAGATAAGGATCTGAGTTCACACAACATCACTCGTTTGATAGGGAATAAGTACCGTTTGAGATACACTCATTGATATAAGAACAGTAGATAGGCTGTTGTCATGGGGCCCCTGTACATAAGAATGGAGCAATTTGGCAGCCATCTTACCAGGAACCTGTTCAGAAAAAATAGACACACATGGTGGAAGTGGCAATTCTTAAAGATACCGCTCGCTATCTCTACAATGTCTATATATCATCCGACATGGCAGTTGTACTTTACCTGGTTTATTTCTGGCATTCATCTTGTCCTATGTTAACTTTTTACAGACTTTACAATTGTCTTCACGTTATTCGACTGTCCCCAAGCTCCCCACTGTCCACACATACCTTACAGTCCTCAACTCCCTACATAACCGCGTCCCCACTGTCCACATTCCACACTCTCCACACATACCTAACAGACCTGAAGTCCCTACATAACCGCGTCCCCACTGTCCACATTCCACACTGTCCAAGTCCCCACATACAGCTCCGAAAAAAATTAAGAGACCACTGCACCTTTTTCTTTCCTTTCCAAAAAAGGTAAAAAGGAAAGTTTTGAGTGAGGATCAGAAGCGTTCAAAAGGGTTAAAATTAAGAGTGGTCTCTTAATTTTAACCCTTCTGTTCCTCACTCAAAACCTTCCTTTTCGACTTTTTTGGAAAGGAAAGAAAAAGGTGCAGTGGTCTCTTAATTTTTTCCGGAGCTGTATGTGCCCATAGTGTGCCCATGCACACTGTCCCCAGATTACCTATATGTCCCCAAGTTCCCTACAGTACATACATTACATACATGATCCAATGTCCACGTCCCTACATGTCCCCACGTCTCCACATCCCCCATTGCTTCACTATCCTCAAATGTCCCGCATTTCCTCATAGTCTCTGTGTCTCTCAGTTACCACATGACAGCAGCAATGACAGCAGCAACAGTGGTCAAGGTCAAGTGCCTCCAATAAACACCCCTGTTATTGATCATGCCTACTAACTGTAAGTCACCCTGAAAGGAATGTCTACTAAACGACTAAAATGTACCCCAGTCATCTTTAGTAAAACATCCTTTTCCCCTTATGAACCCACTAACCTACAATGAAAATTTCACTCACATATGCAACAAAAAATTATATGTTCACGGTATTTGTTATTTATTAAGTGTCAATTAGCACCACACACCTCTATTCAATTTAGCAGCTGTTTTTAGGAGAACAAACAAACTATTAGTTCACATGACACACGGCAGGCAGTAAGTCTCCACATACTTTTTTTAAATTACTTTTAATTAGTTTTTTTTAGCACAAGAATCATAATACATTTTCTACATCCTTTAGCCACCTTCAAACATCCTGCATTAACAATTCAGAACTGTGCTGTTGGTGAGCACCACTGCAGAAAACCAGTTACATTTCTAAGCAGAAGATAAACAATCAAAATGTATGGATGATAGGTTTTCAGATCTCTGTTATTGTCCATAACTGTTGAGATTAAGCATCAGAAACGTTTACCTCAGCAATTGAATTGTGCTCCTAAATTTATTGCTGTGCACCTGGAATTTTCAACATAGGAGTAAATGCATATCACTAACATACAGCACCTTTTCCCTTAACACACTGAAACACAACACCCTTCTCCTTCTTAACACAGTAACATACTGTTCGCCCTTATCAACAAACTACCATATACCAGCCTTTCCCTTCATCTCTGAGAGTTGTCTGCGTGTCAGTGGAGGTCTAAGCTCCAGTCACACAATGCGTCATAGTGCTGCAGAATGCTTCGCCTCTGTCCTGTCCCACGAACAATGAGACATCCGTTACGCTGCGACTGGCCCGTCTTAGCAGCATCCACATTCCCACCACAACACCGGCCGCTGTCCCACCTCACAGGCCCGCGTAAAAAAATGAGCTAGCAGCAATGCGGACAACTACGAGGTCTAAAGTGATTATAAATGAACACTTACTGGCTCTAGGAACTCTGCTCCTTCCTCCACTGCCATTTTTCCAGAAGTCGAGAGTGAAACCCGGGTCGTCAATTAGCAGCACAGAGATTGGGCCAGACAGAGAGCCATCGTGTCAGTGCCAAGAAACACGGCAAAACAAGCAGAGTTCGGCGCCAAGTTATTCCTCTGACACGGCAGAGGAGATAACTAGCGTGCTAAAACTGGTCCTAGTCTGACACAACCTAGCCTCACAGCTCCCTGCCAATATCACCGGCGCCCTGGCCGCTAGCCTTCAACCAGCTGTCTCCGTAGACGGAGCCTGCACATCGCTGAGCGGAGGATCTCTGCCTCACTTACCATACTTGTCAGCACTAGTCACCCTGGGCAGTGTGTAATCATGATACACATGGCGACCAAAATAGCAACGAAGAATCGGTGCGCTTTAGACAGGCCCTGCCGTGGCCTCCCTTTCTGTCACCGTAACCCTGTCTGGAATCTGTCCTGCGCAAGTTTTAATGTGACACTGCTTATCAGATATTTTCTCTACGGCTCAGCAACCAGCCAGTACAGTAAGTCAGCCATGCCACGGAGTTGAACCCAGCTTAGGAAGGATTTGGGTGTATTTCCACAGGTATTAGCCGCGTGGTCCCGCAGCTTGGCTTGGTCTTCGCTACACTCCCCTGCAGGGCAGGGCTGGGTGGTGCTGGACTGGGCTGGACGGTTCTGATCTGGACCGAACATTAATCCCACTGACAGACAACATGAGACAGCACTCTCCTCCCCGAACCGCTGACTCATAAATTGAGTCAATGCAGGCGATGGTAACACCTACTGTATAACATACCAGTAACGTCAAAAACGTAACATTAACAACACAACAGTAACATTACTAACACAACAGTCACATTAATAACACAACAATCTAAGGGCCTAAACCTCAACGCCTAAATCTGAGGGCCTAAACCTGACTGTAGTCATGAGTTCCAAAAAAACAACAGTTTCAAAACTCTGTCTTCTCTACATTATCATTAATTATCTCTACAAAAGAGGTGTGGACCAGGAAATGTATTAAGTCTGGCAACAACATATTGCTTTCTATAAAAAAAGAGGTGGGAACTGGGGAAATATATAAAATACATGTTCATCTGAGTTAGGACAAACATCTGCTGAAGACGTCTCTCATTCAGGTAAGTTCATGCATGTCTCTCACTATTTTAAAGAACCTGTTTTTCCCTTTCATGAATACATTGACAACAAATAATTTAAAACAAAACAATATGGAGGGGAGATTATGTGCATTCTTTACAGTGTTGCACATAATGCCGAGCTTAGCTGGTATACTGTATATATGTCTTCCAGGGTATTTGGATAAGTTCTCTGTTCAGGAGTCACTGATTGTGATATCTATGTACTTTTGTCTCTATCTACCATCTGATTGTGCTGCCCTCCCCTGCTCTCTCAATACAGTCAGTGCACAGTAAACTACATGCTGCTGTACCTTATGTTATTTTTAATGTCTTTCATTCAAATGCCTTTTTAATTCTTTCGCTTGTAACAGCTGGAAGCTATACTACCTTTATTGTTTTAACTTTCTGAGCTAAATTGCCTGTTTTTGCAGTTACCTTAATTTTGTTCGCATTTGCTACAGTTATTAGTCAACATTTTCTAATCAAAATATATTCTGTAGTTTTACTAAGTTAGCATTCCGGTGGTAAAGACTTAACAGGATTTTTTGCAAGTTTGTTTTGTGTGCATTCCGGTAATAATGTATATCTCACTCAATACTAAGGTAATATATTATATCCCTCCCAATCCTATGGTAATACTGTATATTCCGTCCAATCCTTTGGTGCACCAAACTTCTTTACCTTTTTAGTGCTAGAATGTGAAAAATAATTTGGATGTAAAATTACACTGAATGAGAGGATCTAGTCTGATCCTCTCAATCTCATCAGCTCAGCTAATGTCCTTTTTACATTTTAAGTCTTCCATGCCTGTTGCTAGCTTCAGTCAGTCTACTCATTGCTTAGAGCTTGCTCTAGCCTGTTCTGAGAAACCACTAGGTTACACTGGGATTTTGAACTGCATAATCTTGTCTCCCCACTCATGCTGCTCAGAAATTGATCAGTACAATAAAATAAGTCCTGCATAAAACTCCATGAAATCAGCCAAAACAAGCTCATTAAATTAATGCATTTACACATTACTATAGGTATTCATCTGTATTGTAAATAGGCCACATCTACATTTTGATCAATTTAGTTCAACAATATTCAATTAAATGATTCGTATTAAATAAAATGTGTCAAGTGCTAAATAAAACAGGCGTAGAACTTACCGTGACATGCTTACCAGCCCAAACTCAATAACAAAGCATTTAAGAAGAAAATGACACAGAAAGTATGAGAACAAGGTCATAACAGGAAATTACCTAATGTTTTTATGTAGTTACAGTAAAATTAGTTAATAACAGTAACTTAACATGATGTTACTATGTAGTTTTAGTCGAACAAGGTCATGACAAGAAATGAACATGATGTTGTTTTGTAGTTATATTAGAACAAGGTCATAAGAGTAAATTAAACATGACGTTGTTTTGTAGTTATATTAAATCGAGGTCATGAGAGTAAATTAAAGATGATGTTGTTTTGTAGTTATAATAGAGCATGGTAGGATCCAGTATTGAGATGGAATTACACATGATGATACTAATGGTTTGCCCATTGTAACTTTCCCCAAACAGTTCAGTCAGAGGAAATTTTGTCATTTAACAAGTCTTGTTTGTTTACAGATTAAAAAGGGAAATTGACAAAGTGGGGCTGACTGTGTGACTATTAGTATTTAACCATCAACTTCTAGTGATAGCAGTAAATTGTTAATTGTTAAATATATATTACATTTTTAAATATATCCTCCTTTTCTTACAGGACATCAATTCAAATAAAAAAAAAAGTATTTAGAAGTTTCTTTGAAAGGCCAACAGAGATCTATTCCCATAATGATGGTACGTATTAAATCACATCTTTAAGAGAATGTGCAGTAACCAACAATGTGAGATGCTAATGTGAATAAGGGACTTGTCTCTGTAATGAACAAACACTATACAGGATTTACATATCAACTGCTAACAGATCCATCTACCCTGTGGTGCAGTTCAGGTTGCTGCTGTCTCTACTGGTCCCCATGGTGGTACAGTCCTCCCTGAATCCAGTGGACTGTAATGACATCTACAAGTCTTTTGGACAGAACGGGGTCTAGACCATCTACCCTGCTGGACCCACCTCACCTGTCCAGGTGTTCTGTGACATGTCCACGGAGGGTGGCGCATATCTGGGAAAGTGGACGGTCAGTATCCAACATCTGTACAGTACCAGTCCTAAGAACACACAAGTGTTTATTCTGGATTTCAGTACTAGTTATTCCTGGACCTAGATACATTGCTGTAAACTTTTTTTCTTACTATTGTTTATTAACACAATTTACCATTCAAACCAGTCAGTCAATTAAACACTCTGCCTCTAAACCAGGTGATTCAGAACAGACAGGATGGGTCAGTAAACTTCTACAGGAAGTGGGATGAGTACAAGAGGGGTTTTGGAAGTGCAGCTGGAGAGTACTGGCTGGGTAAGAACCGGTTTACATTCTAACCTACAGAATGTTCTCTTCTTAGAACCTTGTTTCACAAATGACTTTAACCTGTTTGTCCGGGTTCCTTTAAGGCCATGTCTCGTTGTATTCAGACAATACAGAGTCTTTCTATTGTGGTAATGTTCTCCAGGACTGGAGACGATGCATCTCCTGACCAAGACTAGGAAGTATGAATTGAAAGTGGACATGGAGGACTTTGAGGGGAAGAAGGTCTTTGCCCAGTACTCCTCCTTCTCTGTTGGACCAGAGGCTGAAGGATACCAGCTAACATCGGGTGACTTCAAGGATGGAGGAGCAGGTTGGTGAGTGCTGTTATTGTGCAAAGAAATTGTACAAGACAATTTGCTCCACACGTTACTATTAGGTTACATCGAGTTCACGGAAATATTCCAAGTGTTGTCTACAAGGGTCAACACGTTCCCATTAACATGGTGTTTTTGCTTTCTTCTTCTCAGGAGATTCGCTGAGTAACAGCAATGGTCAGAAATTTACAACGTTCGATAAAGACCAGGATGCTCACAACGGCAACTGTGCCCAGGCTTACTGGGGAGCATTTTGGTACAATGTGTGCCATTTGACTAACCCCAATGGGATATATGCATGGGGTGAATCCACCTTTGGTATTGGGATCACCTGGTACACATGGAAAGGCCATACATATTCTCTGAAAACCATTACCATGAAAATCAGACTAGTCACTGAACATAAGTGAATCAGCTTAACTGCAAACTATCTCATTTTCTGACACAATACTAACATCTGATCAATACCAACACTAAGCGTGGCCACACTATGCACACAAGTAGAAAAAAACTTTCTTTTTCTGTGTAACTTAGGTTTGTATTTTTCAACTGTTCGGTCTGTCTATCAATTCAATAAAATTTCTACAGAATAGAATTCATTGCCATAAGAAGCATTTGTTACCATTACCAAAGCATTTGGAAAAAATAATACAGATTAAATCATTACAAAATATAAACATAATTGTAAGTTAACAATACACACTCAATTTTTATTTGGATAAAAGCATTGAGATGATAATTTATGAGCTACTTATTGGTGTAACCATGTTTGCAAATTGTGTATGTATAAATGTCAAAGGAAAATAGAGAGAGAAATATTGGTTCTGTTTAAAATGTTGATTGTGCTCTACAAACCGTTCCCCTTTTCTCTTGGCACGGGTTCACACATACTGATGCCGTAATTTCACATTGCAGTATTTCTTATACATATAGGTGTATATCCAGTGGTTGATTTGGACCGGAACTTCTAATTTTAGGCAAACAGCGTTCAAGCTCCTTTTCTAGGGTATGCCTTATTAACACATACATTTTCCAATGTGAACATAGACCAATGTGCGATTTGTCCGTTCCGGCACTTATTTTATCCCAAGTCAATCGTTGTATACAGTATCAATGTTTTATTTCTCTCACTCCCTAACACATTGTCTGTTATACTCAAAGATAAAAATACATTGCCCTGGGAAGGTATTCAGGACCCTTCACTTTCTACACAATTAGTTGTTAATAGACTTAATTGATTAGGACTACATATCATATTCTGCCATCAATCCTACACAGTTTTTTTTAAATATAAAACGGAAATATCTCATGTAGGCTACGCTTTCAGACAAGAGGTCTTCATCGGATCCATAATGTATATCCGAGTCCAACACTTGAAATTCCTTTCACAGACACCCACTAGATCTGTCAGTTTTTGTAAAATAAATACCCAATTCGAGTTTGATTCGAGCTCGGCCATATCTGATCAAAAAATATGCCAGTATTGATGGTTAATCTGATCTAAATTGTTTCGGGCATCAGACCCACATTTATCTGAAAAGAAGAACATGCCGGTTCTATTCCCATACAGACCTGGCAAATTGTTTCAACTTGTCTGGCAGTAGAACGTTCACATGCATGTTCTTACAGCTCGGCTGGTCAAATACATGGTTTACACATGCATACCTCTCAGGAATTACGTTCCTACAACTAATTTGAACACCGCAATGATGTTCAGTGTGAACATTAAACCCGTGTAATTACGTTCGCTATCAATGATCAACGTTCAATATCTCCTGTGCTATTGGTCCTTAATGACTCGCTGGTACATTGCTCCTTAACATTTTGCTATTATATTGGTCCTTATTAATGTCATGGATTGAAAATTAAAAAACCCTCGTTATGAATAACATTTACGGTTAAGAATAATTTAGGGTTATGGTTAGGAATGCCAGTAACCTACTGGCGTTAGGGTTAGGGAAAAAAAATGGGTTCAGTTACGGTTAGTCATCCCAGTAGACTACTGAGAGTCCCAAGGTTAGGGTGAAAGGTTAAGGGTATGGTTGCAAAAACAGAAAACCCCTGTCTAAACAACACAATTCCACAACAAAAAAACTTCTTGTCTCTTGTTGGAAGCGAACTAGCTACCATCTGACTGAAAGTCGGTTGCGGATATGCAAACATACGTTCTTCTGTCTCGTCTTAAACATACAATCTCTAAGCTGTAGACAGGCCCGCCGATAGAGGGGGACAAACAGGTCTGTTGTCCCGGGCCCAGGGTGGGGGGGGCCCAGAACTGACATTGGGTTGACATTAAAGGGCCCATCTAAGATTATCTCATCCCGGGCCCAGGCAAGACTGTCTGTTGGCCTGGCTGTAGATGGCCCCAAAAGTCTTGTTCAGTTACTCAAATAGGAAAATGTGTTTCATAGATATAAACATCCAATGGTTTTATCCCTTTTCTGTGCCACTCTTTCCAAAATAATTTGTCCACCAATTTTAAGTTTAGGGTTATTCCATTCAGAAGCACAGCCTGTCAAGAAAGGTGACAATTTTTCTCTCTTATGAATCTGACTCCTTTGTGGTTTAAGGATGAGACATTATTGGATTCTGCAGTTCCACGTTTTGTGGGCTCAGATTATCTGATGTTCCAAACACAGCATTAAGCTCTTCTTCTACATCCACCCAAACTGGTCTCTTAAAGCTTGCAGTAAAGAAAAACCATAATCCCCAGGACCTTCAGGTTTTAAAGGACCCACTAAAATCTCCAGTTGAGGAAGTAATTACTTAGATAATGTTTTGATAGGTGAATTACCTCAGGCTTAAAATTTTATCCTCCCTACCTCCCATAATAATCCCTTTAATTGATTGGTGTAACCTAATGGCATAGGCCAGTTCCAAGCCAAAAAGCAGTATACTTAAAGGGGCAATTCACCATAGCACAACTACTTAATGTACTAACTATTAATGTTGGCAATGATACAGTTGTGTCATAAAAACACAAGATATTTTCAACACAGTCTACAACAAGCAAATTTAAATTCCTTTGTTTTGGTCTGTTTATAAAATACCACAAGCATCTGAGAATAAAACAATATTGGTAGGACTAGGAAAAATAGCTTTTAAAACAATAGTTATTTTTGAAACGCCAAAGTTGTTCATGCCCATGAGGTGTCCTGTGCCTGACTGTAGTAATTACAAACAAATGAAGAAATGTTGCATTTCTGGTTAGATGCTAACTGCATTTTGTTGCACTGTACTTGTACTTGTTCAATGACAATAAAGTTGAATCGAATCTAATCTAAAAAGTGCTTGGTGCCAGTAATCAACCCAGTAAGTAAATACATCAGATCTCATTGGTAAACAGCACATTCGCGTGCACTACCAGTCAATAGTTTTAGAACACACACATTTTTCCAGTTTTTACTGAACTTTAAGCAGTTCAAGTACAGTGAATAACCTGAAATGGTACAAAGTTAAGTGGTAAACTGCAAAAGGTTGACAAAAACAAAAAATTATGTACATTTAAGAGGCCTTTCCCTGGGAACAAGTAATGTGTTAGCAATTTAAAGCTGTTCAGCTGCAATGGAATTAAATAAAGCCTTGAAAGTACAAGCAATTCCTACATGCGTCAAAACGTCTGTTGATTACTTACAAACCCAGTCTGTATAAAAGCAGTGTTGGAACAGACTGTGTTATTACACCTTCTTAAGCATTATTTAGACAGTATTGTACTGCAGGAAGTAGTATATTGCTATCAGAATGGTGAGAAAAAAGGCAGTGAACAAAGGACAGACAGACACACAACCCTTAAAAGTGTAGGTTTTTCCTTTAGATATACTGGAAAGAAAGCCAAGGTGTCAGTGCAGTAATTTCCTACACTATCAAAAGGTGCTTTCAAACTGAAGGAAACACTTACATGAAGAAGTCTGGCAGACCCAAAGCCACAACAAAATCAGAAAACAAGTTCCCCAAAGTGTTTTTGTGTCCTGTGAAGTAGGCAATAGCATTGTTCCTAAGTGTGTGACAGAGTACATTAAGGCATTAAACTGTGTGAATTTCTGTAAAAACTGGAAAAATGTAGGTGTTCTAAAGCTTTTGACTGATAGTGTATATCTCGTAATGCAAATTAAAAATTAACAAGGGCGTAATCTGAGTAAACAGTCCTAAAAGGGACAGGGCCCTGCAGAAAACAAAGGAAGAAGACTGTAACATCTGGAAAAGACACCCACCAATCTTGGCACCTTTTATCTCTAGAAGCATCTTCGTCTGACCAAAATTTACAGTGGCATTGACAGCGCAGCCTTCTATCCTGTTTAACAACTGTGAGTTGTTGTTGCTTCCAGGGTCTTTATCTACATGCTTGATCTCCTTCAGACCTAAATCATTAGCACTGTTATACTAGTCAACGATCACAGAAAAACAAAGACATTGGCATTGCAAAGATGTTTTTGACAGTAGCCAAAACTGACAGACGTGTACAAGAAAAGTTGAGTGGGTAGTCGTGACTTAACATGTTTAAGGTATATTCTGTAAAAGTCGACACCCCACTGTACCGGCTTCCTCCAGGCTTTCTGTCCATTAGTCACATCAATCTAAAAGAAATATAACAAAATCACATAATATAGCTAATGATGACAGAGTAATGATTACTGCCAACAATACTATAACCAACTACTCTACACCAATAAACCACAAAATAAATAAATAAATAAATATCTGAAAGCTCAAGTGAAAACACTGACTATCAACACTTCATCGGACAAAAAATCAAGTAGGCAAAAAGCTAGAGCATTAAAAAAACACGCTAAACCCTAATTGTTTTACCGTATTATGAATGTACTTTAAATTACCAATGTGCCATGATAACAGATGAACCTGTTTTAGGAATGACTGGACCATCTGAGTGCTCCAACATATTTGTGTTCTTTTTAAGGGAGGTCTGGACTAGGGAGGGTACTGAGTGTTCCAACAATGTCTTGGTTCTTTCCCAAAGAGAGGTCTGAACTAGGGAGGGTACTGAGTGTTGCAACATTCTGCGTTTTCATCATAAGGGGTTTGGACCAGGGACAGTATGCAAGTGTTTGTCTGCGTAGGAACAAACATCTGCTGAAGTCACTCTCATCTCAAGTCACCCATCGAGGTAAGCCCATGCACGTCTCTTACTATTCCTAACTTCAGATCTACATGAATACACAGACTGAAAATCATTTAGAACTGAACAATATGGAAGAGAGTTTAAGTTCATTCTTTCCTGGTGTGTAACGTAACATTCTACAATCTGTTCTAGAATCTAACAACATTCCTGCTCGCTTACACAGTAAAAAGGGAATAGCATAATATGAGGCAGAGTGACAATAGAATTAAACATCAATAGAATAGAAACGTCAACACTTGGTAACCTGAAGGACACTGTGT